>CABHPH010160146.1:0-29061 GCA_902168325.1 Peromyscus nudipes | reverse complement strand
AAATAAATAAATAAATAAATAAATAAATAAATAAATAAATAAATAAAAATGATTGTATTATATAGTGCACAGGTAAAATATTGTATTGAAGATTGTTAGAAACTCTTCATTTTCCATAACTAACATTTTATACCTGCTAGTTACATCTTCATTTGCTGGCATTTCCAGACCCTGGCAATAATAATTCTATCATTTGGTTCTGTGAGTTTATTATTTGAAATATCTCATTTAAGTGGAATCATGTAAAAACTGCAGATTATTTGGTAGATTATTTCACTTACCCAAAATGTTCTCAAAGTTATTCATTTCTTCAAATATGCACGATTTCCCCATCACTATGACTGGATTATATTCTATTATATGAATATACTCATCACTTGTATGTATTTTAAATATCAATCCCTATCAATATTTGCTTTCATTACATTTCTCCTATTTTCAAACTTGCATTTTCCCTCTCAATTATAATTCTTTTTTCTGAATCATTAATGTTTTAAGATCATTTACCTAGTTTTTGTTGTTGTTTACTATGCTTTGGGTATCCGAGCTATAAATCATTAACACGGCTAATGTTAATTAAGTTTCCTTACAGCTTTTTCTAGAAAACTTTCCATTTGAGGACTTACATTTATATTTTAAAATCATACAGTTAATTTCTGTGAAGGTTGGGAGATATAAGTCCAATTAATTTTAATCTTTCTAATGTCACTTATTTTAAAATACTATTTCTTGAAATTATACTTACATCATTCTCCCTCCTCTTCCCCTCTCCTACCCATCCCATGAGCCCCCTTTCCTTTCTCAGTTTTATTGTCTTTTTTCTTTAAATGCCCATATTAATAAAACTATAAATAAAACCTGTTTATTCCTTATAACATTATCTGTTTGTATATATGTTCAGGCATGACCAGTAGTATTAGATAATCAACTGGGAGACTCCTCCCTGGGGAGGGCCATTTCTTCTGATCTGGGAGACCCTTCCCTGGGGAGGACCATTTCTTCTGATCTCAGCCTTCTCAGTTGCCTATAGATTTTTTTTTGTCTAGGTTTGAGGCCCAATAAGCTATTCCCCTTCCATATTAGCATGCCCATTTGTTTTGTCATTATTTAGGTGTTCTTTAGGCAGCCATATTGATGACACTTCAAGGGTGTAGCATTTCTAACATTTCTTGGAGACATAATTGTTAGATCAGGATAGATTGATGTGACACAGATATAAAAGAAAAAGAAGACCAACCTCCACACGGAAGCAGATGTCCTTGATCAGAAAAATGACAGGCAGCAGTTGCTTCCACAGGAGTGAAGACTTGGTGCAGAGGACTTTGTTCTACATAACAAAAAAATGAGAACTTCAGGGATGTAAGGTTCCACCTACAGGTTGGTACATTTATCTTCCCAGAAGCGTCCTGTATCCTAACATCTTGCAGAAGCTGACAACATGCCAGTGTTCCTGTCTAGAGTTTCTCAGCCCACCTGAAGCTTTTAGACCATGTACCCCATCACTCACAGCAAACTTTCTGTTCCTCTGGCTCTTACAGTTTTGCTGCACATCTTCTGCAATGATTCCTGAGCCTTATGTGCAGGAATTATGGGTTAGATTTATCAGTTGGGAGGTGGCACCACTTGAACTCATCTCTTGCTCTCTGCATTTTGATCTGTTGTAGGTTTGGGCAATGATCTCCATCTGTTGGAAAGAGAATCATCTTTGATGAAGGTGAAAACTACAGTTTTCTATGGGTATAGGCTAAATACTCAGAATATGGTTAGGAATTTTGCTGGTTTAGTAAAGTGACAGTTGTGGGTTCATATCCAAGATCTGTGATTTCATTGGCCCTGGGCAGTTGGATAAGGTTCAATAACAGTCATGGTTTTCTTTATATTGAGTGGTCCTTTGGTCCAATTGATAAACCATTCATTTTCATCAAGGTATGCAGACAACTATTGCATCCTTAGGCTTATTGAACCATGCTGGTCATTGGTGTGGTTCATAGACATCTTAGATAGGTAGGACCTGCTTTGTTTGTTTTTTCTTCCTCCTTGGAAGCTTGCATGACACCTTCTGGTACCATGAAAAATTGTCTTCAGAAAGGATATTTTCAGGTCTGATATAGTCCAGGTATTCCTGTGTATCAAATACCAAGGTATTTTCTATATTAGGGACTTACATTCCACCTCGAAGGTCCAACCAAGGGCAAAATAAATAGCCTATAATGTTTTTGGATTCTCTTGGATAACACTGGCCATCAACTAAAAAAAAAATGCTTTTCATACCTAGTGTTTTGGTTTTAGATATTCTGTAATTCTTAGGGGAGCATTGCCAGCCCAGATCAGAAATTATCATTTAAACTCTAAATGTATATGTAGTCACTGACTTATATGTATTAAGTGCAATTGGAGGTAGATAGAAAATACTATGATGATTGATGACTTTTTCAGACACCATTACTGTGCCACTTTACTTTCCTCCCTCTGCAGTTACTTCCTTCCTCCTTTCTAACTAAAGTCTCCCTCCATTTTTCCCATTTCCCTATACATCCTTGCCACTCTGCTGTTCTCCTCCCCTTTGTACCTCCCTCTCCCATGGTATCCTCTTATTTTTCTGGTTTCTGAAGTTACTCCAGGTAATATTTTCACATATGTAGGCTTGATAATAGGAATCACACTTCAGAGAAAACATAAATGTTTGTCCAACTGGCTACCATCATTTCCCTAAAAGTCTATCTTTTCACTATGGTGTATACTTGGTAACCATTATGAATAAATAAATTCACCATATTTCAATAGATTTATTTATCATCTTTCTGTTTCATTTGCTTATACTTCTTCATTTTAATAGATATAACATTATAGTATGCTTATATATCAGAAGATATGGATTCAGCTTTGCTTTTTACTTTAAATCAGTGGTTCTCAACCTTCCTAATGCTTCAACCTTTTAATACAGTTCCTCATACTGTACAGTGATGATTCCCAACCAAAAAATTATTTCATTGCATAACTGTAATTTTGCTACCGTATGAATTGTAAGGTAAATATCTCTGTTTTCCAATGATCTTTGGTGACCCTGTGAAAGGACCAGTCAACTGCTCAATGGGGTTGTGACTCACAAGTTGAGAACCACTGTTAAAAAGGTTTTTTTTTCTTTTTTTTATAATTTGGGAGTCTTTGTTGTTTAATATGAATTTTAAGGTTTTCATTCTGTGTATATAAAAACTGAATGAGGTTTTGGTGTGAATCACATTGATTCTATAGAGAGTTTTGGCACAGAATGTGTTATAATATTCTGCTTTACATAATTGGAAAAATTAGATATTCATTTTATTATATAACATATGTCTATTTCTTTCAATGTTTTGTAATTTTCAAAATGAAAGATATTTTCTCCCTTAGTTATAGATTTTCCTCATTGCTTTACTCCTTCTTATGGTGTTGTAAATATTATTTTTTGCTCAAATTTGTCTTCTAAATTTTATTTATTAAAGGGAAGCATAATATATTATTTTATGATTGTCTTGTATCTTGCAATTTCATTCAATATTTTAGTCTGTTTATTATAGTCTCCAGTTTGTTGATTTTGGGCTGTTTAAATTTAAAATAATTTGTCTTAAAAAATTCCTCAACCAGTCAGGTCACTTAGTATGTAAAAGCACTTGCTGCCAAGCCTGACTGATGATCTGAGTTTGATACATGGATCCCAGTGTGGAAGGAAAGAATTTAGTCTGTTAAATGATCCTCTGATTCCACAAGTGAAATTTTGTGTATGTGTGCCTCCTGCATTGTGCTGACATGATGATAAAAATAATTAATAGTAATAACGGTAAATGACAGTAATAAAGCTTTTGGTCAAACATTGATTTCCTGAGGTCACTGGGCATTTCCACGGTCATCATTTGGAACACTTTATCATGTAATTAGTACATTTCTACATCACTGATGTTATCTTCTTGACTCCTGTCATGTTATCTCCTGGCTTGTGTTTTTCTCTTTCTTCTTCTTCCTTTTCCATGATGCTATCTATATATTAGAAATTTTTTTTCCAGTTCTCCTTATTCATAAATAGGTCTTATATTGAAGAAGAACTTACCCAAGACAAACTGGACTGCAGTGTTATGAACCTCTTAAACTATTTTGTTCAAACTACTACCTTAGAATCATCAGCCAACTACAGCATATTATTAATATTATCAGATAAGCACAGGTAAATCAATCCTTTAAGCAACACCTGGTTGGACTGTTGCATACCCTTTTTTTTTTGTTGTTGTTCCCCATGGAAGTGCTAGGAGAGAAGGAGGGCCATGATAAATTTCTACATGTTAGTTCACTGAACCTCTTTCTCCTCCTCGTTTGTCCTATAGAACTATCTTATATTTGACAATATATAGAGGAGAGAAAAAAGCTAGACTAGAACAGCATCCAAAAAATTGAGATGCTTCATGTGCAATTCAACATCTTTGTGATTATGAGAAAGATTGAAAGTCGGATGATCCTTCCAGTTGTGTGATGCTGCTGTGCACATGGGAGATACTTTGATGAGAAGATGCCTTGCTTTTTGTACTGATTCATGGGTTGCTAATACCAAAGTAATCAGGTACAAGAATTACTTAGCTGATGAATGGTTTCCTCAGAAAGAGAACAGGTCATCATGTTACTATTGACTTTTATGTATGGGAAGAAAGACTGTGTAAACATTTCTTCTGATTTCTTGTCAGAAGACTTCATCTCAGGAACAATATCTTCTACTTTTAATTTTTCTGTAAAGAACTTAAACAAAATTTATATTTAAAATAATCAGTAGCTCTTCATGATCAAAACAACAACAACAAATAAAACAAACAGCAACAGCAACAAAAAAAAACAACAAAATGTGTCTGTCTTTAATAAATCTTCAATGCTCTTAAGGTTATATTATTCTATTGAATCCACCTATTTTATTTTCATCTATTCTAAACTAATGATCCTATGTATTTTATTTACATACCAATTCTTCATCAACTGTCCCTTTTAAGTGACATTAGAAATAACATATTTGATGATAAATGGAAAATAAAGTATTTATTTTGCTTCACTTTCCTGAAAATATTAAGACTTAATATTAATTCTTGTACTCTTTACTGAAAACTTTGAGCACAATTACCTGGGAAAGGCTTCAGGTGTCATGACAATGAACAAGTTATATTTTGGGTATTAAAACATAGACTTATACATAGATATATAAAACACTTGATAATGGCCAATTCACATTGTTATGTGTCTGTTATGTAAGAAACTCACCAAGATTTTTTATGCATGTATTTATGTATTTATTCACACATACATGTAAAAATAAGGAAAAGAACCCATGGGGGCCTTGAATTGGAGAGGGAGCAGAGGCAGAAGGGACTTGAGGGATGAGAAGGAGAGTGAAATAATGGAATTACCTTTTAATTAGAAATAAAAACATTCCTGAAATTTTTTTTAACTTTTGTTTTTATTTCTTTTTAATTACGTATATGTGTTTTCCTAATGTGGTGGTATATGTGTAGGTGGATGGGGAGAACAGAAGAGGATATCAAATCTCCTGAAGCTGGAGTTACAGGTGGCTATGACCCACCTATATGGGTTCTGGGAACTGAATTCACATTCTCTGCAAAGGATGTAAGGACTTACAACTATCTCTAACTCCAGCTCTAAGTGGATCTCTAAGTCCCTGATCTTTAAGACCATCTACACCCTGGTAGACTGACACACACGTAATTAAAAATATAGAACTCTAAAATGAAATGGCCACTTGTCTCTCAAACCCATTTCTCATAAGCTTTTATTAATCTCTCTCTCTGGTACTCAGCCTAATGCTACATTCTATGACTGTCTCTTGAATGATGAGAAGCAGGAGACTGGGAGAATTCAATGCATCTTTATCACCCTGGTTTTATAATGGCAGTTAAGTTAAAAAATTTAATTATCAACTTTCAAAATATATATATTAACTATACTAAATAATGTATGATTGATGACATTTCTTAGCTTAGAGAATTATTAGACAGCTGTTTTTTGAAACAAAAAATTAATTTATTAAAATTATAATTTTAAGAAAACACTAATCCTTATAATAAAAATTGCTCCAGAACATGAACGATTTTCTTTGAAATACATTGATTATTATAATAGTAAGACCATGATAATGCAAAAAAAATGAACTATATTTTTCTTTTCTGCTAAGTTTAGTTCCAGAAGCCATTAATTTTTTTTCAGAAATAATTTTATAGGATTGATATCTGTCTTAACTTACGAGATATTTACTGTACATCTATTTTATGCATAAATACAGTAAAAACATCTCAGAGCATTAGTATCAAACAAATTACTGAAATATTTAATGGCATAATTGCCTGATTATTTGTTTTCAGGATTGATTTCTCTCTAACCACCTAGAAAACTCGAGAACTACAATAAAAAGAAAAAAAAAGAAAGAAGTCTTTGGATCATGTTATTTTCACACACATCATGACAGTTCTTCGAAGAATCTTTGGGAAACATTAAAAAATGTATGCACTCTGTTAAATTTAAATAACTCTAGTGTGAGACTGAAAAGTTTGTACATGATGGGGAGGAATAGTTTGAGCAGTAAGCCAATGATCTCAGAAGAAAAGAGCCTGTATTAGCAATCTAGATGGCCAGCAATCTTTTTGCCCATTTTCACAAATCTTCCTCTCTTGCTTCCTCCTTTTAAAAACAAATCTTAAAGAAGAGTTCTTGGCCCCTGGGATCAATGTCTGGCAGAAAACATGGATCGAAACTTCCATCTGGTTCTTTACTTTCTCTATTTCTGGCCGGAATTCAGTTATATATAAGACACATGGCTATTTCAAATTCAATAGGATTAAAAAGTCGGCTTCTGAGGAAAGACTTGTAAATTCCTAGTAGATTTGACTAGAGAATATCAAGTGTTTGGGATTTAGGGGATGTCACCTGATAACTTCTGTGTTTTACATACAAACAGGGTATTCATGAATCTGAATTGCAAAGAGGTGGACTATTAACAGGATGTTATCCTTTGGGGGCAACTGTTGTCCCCAAACTAGTGTTTGGATTTTTTTTTTTGGTGTGTGTGTGTGTGTGTGTGCGCGCCTTGGACATTTGGGGGTAGATGTGGCCATTTCAGCACCTTTTATGCATTAATTGTTCTAACTCAAGAACATTCATTCCCACTTTCTGGGAAAGACTCTGTCCCCTCATTTACGATCGCATACCTGAACATGACCTGCAGTGTAGATGTTAAAATCCGTTGTTCAAGCTTGTCAGCCTCTTTCTCGGTACTTCTGGTTCTTCAAGAACTATAAAGTCAATTGTAATCCTTTTTCCTCCTGTTAACTTAATAAAAATACTTTGACAAATGCAACTGAGAGGAGTAAAGTTTTATTCTGGTTCATTGTCCAATCCAAGTGTACAGTAGATCGTGATGGAGAAGGCAAGTCAGCAGGACCTTTAAGTGACTGGTTATAATGCATCTACAATCAGGAAACAGAGAGGAAAGGAAGTATGCTAGGGCTCAGCTCATTTTCTACAGTCCCAGGATACTCTGCCAGGGAATTCTGCCACCCTTGGTTAAGATGCATCATATTACTTTACCTAATCAAGATATTTGTCCCCGGGTCCAGAGGTCCATCTCCCTGGTGAATCAAGATTCCTTGGTGATGAAAGTTCATACAAACAATCACAGCCCTCTAGGAAGGAAGGTAAAATGTCTAGGGATGGTGCTATTAGAGGTTTAGAAATACTGAGCTTCTTTTAGAATGTTCTTGTAAGCTTGGAGACTTACAGGAACCCTACACATTTTCCTGGCATAGGATGTGAAAGTGTATAGTCAGACATGCTTCCACATCCTTTTTCTTTCAGAAGTATGCACTACACTCTGTTCCTTCCATGGGAGTAAGGCAGCATTTGATAGACAAGCTAGTTGTGCTCCAATTCCATTACTTTTCATTTCTGAGAACACATCTATGGTCGCTCACCTTTCCTTGAATTTTGTATGAACATATGGCTGAGTTCTAGCCAATGATATGTAAGTGTACTCTGTCTGGTGTACTAAGGCTATTGTAAAGTGACGGTTTCTTCTAGGTTTTGACCTCGTTTTATTACATGTATTTTTTTCCTTATGTCTCTCTTTATCTCTGCTCCATCTCTCTCTCTCTCTCTCTCTCTCTCTCTCTCTCTCTCTCTCTCTCTTTCTCTCTCTCTCTCTCTCTCTCTCTCTGTGTGTGTGTTTGAACATGTAGCAGAAATGTCAGGGTCAGAAAACAACTAATATAAGTTCTTTTTCTCCTTTTGCTATGTGGGTCTTAGAGATAAAACTAAGGTAATGGGCTTGGCAGCAGAAACTTTATCAGCTGAGCCCTCTCGTGGTCCTGGTTCTTGCCTTCCATAAAGAAAGAATTCTACAGAGAGGCACAGTTTAAGCAACACTTTAATTAGCAAAGCAAATCTTCGGAAAGAGTACACTCAGGATACTTTGGTGAGCTACACAGAAAGGTAGCTCTAAATTTTGGTAGGTATCTTAGGGATACTATTGCTGTGATGAAACATCATGACTAAAGTATATTGGGGAGTAAAGGGGTTTATTTGACTTAGGCTTCCACGTCACTGTTCATCATCAAAGGAAGTCAGGACAGGAACTCAAACAGGGTAGGAGCCTCGAGGCAGGAGCAGATGCAGAAGTCATAAAGTAACACTGCTTACTTTATTGCTCCTCATGCCTTTCTCAGCTTGTTTTTTTATAGAACCTAGGACAACTAGCCCAGTGATGGTACCAACCACAATTGACTGGGTTAATTAATTAATCACTGAATTAATCTCAATCACTAAGTAAGAAAATGTGATATTGGCTTGTCTACAGCTTGATCTTTGGGGGCATTTTCTTAAGTGAGGTTTCTTCTACCTCTCAGATGATTTTAGCTTGTGTAAAACAGACATAAAACTCTCTAGCACAATTGACCCTTTGTCAACTAGACATATAAACACATCACTGTTAAGCCTTTTTCCCTCATCCCCAAGAGCTCACATTAAAAACATAAATAACCTTCAAAGTCCCACAGTTTTTACAAGTTCAAACATACTAAAAATTCAGCCCCTTTAAAACGTCTAGTCTTTTTAAAAATTCCAAAATCTCTTTTAAAAGTTTAAACATTCTCTACTGTGGACTCTTGTAAGAATCAAAATTAACTTAAATACTTTATTACTCCAAGAAAGAATAAACAGTGCATAGTCACAATCAGATAAAAGCAAAACCAAATTCTCAACAGTATAAAAAATGCAATGCCCAATGTCTGGGATCCATTCATGATATTCTGAACTCCTCCAAAGGGCTTGGGTTACTTCCCTCACTCTGCCCTCTGTAGCACACAGAGTTTGTCTTCTAGGCTCTGACTGGCTCCACTCCACTGCTGCTGCTGTTCTTGGTGATCATCCCATGGTAGTAACATCACCTAAATACTTGGCTTTTCTTCTGCAATTAATCTGCACTTTCACCAACAGCCTTTCCTAGTCTATCTTCTGTGACTCTAATCCTGCCACAAAGTACCAAACTTCAGAACTCTCCATGATTCTTTCATGCCTTCAAAACCAGTACTACTCTGATGAAACAATATCAAGTTTGACTACCAGCACAATAAACAACCTTTGGCCATATCTGGAACATAGTTTCTGTATGCTGACTCTCAGGAAACACTTCCCAGAACACTTAATCTCAATAATGCTTGTCTCTTCTTATTCACCACTAATTCTCAGCTCCAGCTAACCAGTATTATTTGTCCCAGTAAAGCAAAGGTTTCACATTAATGGTGCTTGTCTTTTCTTAATCATGGCTAATTCTACAGCTCCAGCTTATCAGACACCATGGAATCTTAATTCAAAATACAAATGGTCCCCATAGAGTCTGTAAACTTCCTCCTGGAACTTTACAAGGCAAGCAATCAGTGTCTGAACTGATCTCAACCTTCTCATCTTCCACACTCCTACAGAACAGTTCACTGAACTCTTGACACTCAACAACTTTTCTAGACCAAAGTTCCAAATTCCTTCCACAGTCTTCTCAAAAACTACATGGTCAAGTCTGTCATAACAATACTCCACTCCTGAAACCTACATGTCTTATTCAGGGTTACTATTGCTATTATGAAACAATATGAAAAAAGCAAACTGGGGAGGAAAGTCAGAACAGGAACTCAAACAGGACAGGTGCCTGGAGGCAGGAGCTAATACAAAGGCCATGTAGGAGTGCTGATTACTGACTTACTCCTCACTGTTTGCTCAGTCTGTTTTCTTTTTTTTAAAAAAATATTTATATATTTAAAAGAAGTTTCTTTTTTCATTTTACATACCAATCCCAGTTCCCCATCCCTCTCCTTCTCCTGTCCCCTCCTCCCCCAATCCTCCCCCCTCCTCCCCCAATCCTACCCCCTCCTCCCCCAATCCTACCCCCAATTCACTCCTCAGAGAGGGTAAGGCCTCTCTTATGGAGTCAGCAAAGTCTGGCATACTAAATTGAGATAGGACCAAGTCTCTCCCGCACTGTGCCAAGGCTAAGCCAGGTATCCCACCCTAGGGAATGTGTTCTAAAAAGCTGTACAGGAGATGGAAGAGATAATCTCAGGCACTGACGATACAATAGAGGAAATAGATTCATTGGTCAAAGAAAATGTTAAATCCAACAAATTCTTAACACAAAACATCCAAGAAATCTGGGACACCATGAAAAGACCAAACCTAAGAATAATAGGGATAGAAGACACAGCCTGTTTTCTTATAGAATCCATGATCATCCCAGGGATGGCATTATCCACAATGGACTGGGCACTACCTCATCAATTTCAATCACTAATTAAGAAAATGCCCTATGGGCTCACCTACATCCCAATCTTATGGAGGCATTTTCTTAATTGAGGTTCCGTCTTTTCAGATGACTTTAGATTGTGTTAAGTTAACATAAAACTATCCAGCACAGTAGGTGTGCCCACTGTTTCACAATCCTTTTGAATTCAATTTGCTTTGTCTTAGAGACTCCCTCTGTGTGGCATAACAATCTCTTTCTCACATGAATCTGAACCTTTTTCTTACGCACACAGAAGGAGATAGGAGTGGAAGACAGAAAAGGACTGCCAAAATACTAATTAGTCCTACAATGCTGTATTTGGAAATTCCACTTTAGAAGGTGGAAAAACATTTACCTTGCATTCTTTCTTAGTCATATACCACAATAATAAGAAAACAGAAAATATTTAATCAGGTAAGTAATTACACATACGTATGCAAAATCTTTTAAAAATATGACTATTATCATCATGTTCTTCATTTTACTTGAAAAGGACAACACAAAACATAAAGTAGGATCATAGTTTTGTCTTTAATTCATGTCACTAATAAAATAACATTAGCAGTGGTTTAGAGTTTGCAGACTTCAGAATGGACCATATACTATGTGAGTCCATGATTTTCTTACAAATGTTATAATATTATTTTCTGTGTCAGTATAATAGCATGTTTAGCAAAGCATCATTCTATTAGGTTGTATTTTTGCTTTGTTCCTGAATTTATTTTATGTAATTTAGATGACATTTCACCCAGAGCCTGGTTTATTTCTAAGAAAGACATGCATGGTATTTCTTCATAAAAGGCATAACAGTTTAATACCCTGAAAGTTGATATTTTATATAATAATTCCCTAGTTTCAAGCAAATAATAGCTCTAAAAAATGAAAGTAAAGCATCAATCAAATCAGTCTGAACAAGGTGAAATAATATTTCATGAAAGTAACATATTACATAGTAGACAATAAAATGGAAGCCAAACCAAAATTAACATAGGACAAACTACAAGCTTAGGCCTGAGGCTATATTAAAATTGTCCCTTTAAACTTCTACATCTCTTCTAACGTCTTGTGAGACAAGTAAAATAGCAGAAAGTCATTTAAATTGTATAATTATATTACCTGTTATTTACAATATAACTTGTTCCGTTTTCTCAATCTGATTTTCATTGGTTAATATCAGAAATATTTGGCTAAGTAAAAAAAAAAAAGCTTATTAATGGAGAGGTAGCACAAAATGAAGTGTACAGTAATCTTGCATATGCTGAGGGAAAAAGTAAGGAAGCCATTCCACAGGAATCAAGTTGATATTTTGTTTTATACATTTTACTGAATGTTATGAAAATATGGAAGACATTTTCCTGGGCCAAGCATGCAAAGTAGAATGTACATAGTCATATCAAATTTGATAGAAAATTTTGGTTTAGAGAGTAGCAGTACACAATTTTATTCAAAGTTAATAAATTTTATTCAAAGTTAATTAATTATGTGCCTATTTGTACCAGAGAGTCTTTCATCAATGCCTACATGAATAACCATGGCTGTGTCTCAATCAAGCTTACTTTACAACTACAGAATAAAAGCTGAATTTAGCCCAAGAAAGAATTAGTCGACCCTAGTGTAGAATGAATATCTAGTACGGTTCTCTCTTATGTGTAAGGCTATTCTGAATCTCTCTAGACTTTTTTACTTTATAACGAATCCCAGTTCTGATTCTGACTATTTTTAATTTCTCATCAAGCCCTACCCTTCCTTTGAAACTCATGGTTGGTATATTGAAAGTCTTATTGTTTTCTTCATAACCAGAGTTGTAAGAGAAATCATCTTTGATTGTTTGCCAAACTATTTGTGGTTTTAAAGGGATGGAAATGTCAAGACAACAAAGTCTGTTATTCAAAAACAAAACAGTTCTTTCTGCAGGTGATTGCAGTTTTCAGGATCTATTTGATTTTCTAACTTGGTTTAGGAAAGAAACAAATAATGTCGCCCGAGAGATTTTGTTTGTACATTTGAGGTATATTAATATTTGTAGTTAATATATGGACATTCAGAGTAACTTTTAAGCATTATTCATCGGTTGGTAGTTTCTTTATGTAACAGATCATGCCTTGAATGAATGACTTTCCTAATGTACTTACTACCTTAGGTGACAAATAGCATTCTCACTTTAAACTTTGTCTTTTCATGGTTATATGCATCTACAATTATCTCTGAATCCAAACTACAAAAAAAAATAATTTCTTAATCATTTATACTTTCTTTTTTTAAATTGAAAATAGATTCTTCATCAATTCTTCTTTCATACAATATATCCTCACCAGAGTTTCGCTCCCTCCACGCAGCCTAGTTCCTCTTCACTTCTCCTCTACCCCAGATCCATTTGCCTTCCCTATCTCTTCAGAAAAGAGCAAGCCTCTAAGAGACAACTATCAAACAGAACAAAACTGCTGGGAATGTCTTTGTGTATGCTGTGAAGGTGTTCCTCTGATTGATTTATAAATAAAACACTGATTGGCCAGTAGCCAGGCAGGAAGTATAGTGTAGGTGAGATAAGGAGAGAGGAGAATTCTGGGAAGTGGAAGGCTGAGTCAGGAGACACTGCCAGCCACTGCTGCCATGAGAAGTAAGATGTAAAGTACTGGTAAGCCACGAGCCACATGGCAAGGTATAGATTTGCTGTGGGATAGTCTGTATGTCAAACATGTTGCTTATTGGTCAATAAATAAAACACTGATTGGCCAGTGGTCAGGCAGGAAGAAGTATAGGCGGGACAAGGAGGAGAGAATTCTGGGAAGTGAAAGGCTGAGGAGACACTGCCAGCCGCCGCCATGACAAGCAGCATGTGAAGATGCCGGTAAGCCACAAGCCATGTGGCAAGGTATAGATTTATAGAAATGGATTAATTTAAGTATAAGAACAGTTAGCAAGAAGCCTGCCATGGCCATACAGTTTGTAAGCAATATAAGTCTCTGTGTTTACTTGGTTGGGTCTGAGCGGCTGTGGGACTGGCGGGTGAGAGAGATTTGTCCTGACTGTGGGCCAGGCAGGAAAACTCTAGCTACATAGATTTATAGAAATGAGTTAATTTAAGATATAAGAACTAGATAGCAAGAAGCCTGCCATGGCCATACAGTTTATAAGTAATATAAATCTCTGTGTGTTTACTTGGATCTGAGTGGCTGCAGGCCCAGCGGGACTGGAGAAATCTCCAGTTACACAAAACAAAATACACCAAGACAAGGTAAAAAGCCCTCACACCAAGGTTGGACAAGGCAACCAAGCAGGAGGTAAAGAGTCCCAAGAGCAGGTAAAAGAGTCAAAGTCACACCCACTCCCACAGTTAGGAGTCCAACAAAAACACTAAGCAACAACATATATGCGGAGGACCTGGTTCAGACTCATGCAGGCCCTGTGCTTGCTGTTTTAGTCTTTGTGAACCCATATGTGTATGGATTACCCAGGGTCTGGGGAGATGCTATATCCAGTGTGAAATATCTGAGGGAAAAAAAAAATCTACATACATTATGCTCTTATGTCTGTCAACTTTAGTCTTCTAAGACAAACTTCCATCTATTCAGCTACAGCTCTGTCAGGCAGTCAGGACAAAAATAAATATAGATACACAAAGCTTTTTGTCCATCTACTTTATTTCTCTGGGATGAAATCCTGTCTACATAGCTTCCGTTCTGTCCTGATACTCAGTTCCTCTTTATCCTCCTTTACTGTCTTCTCATAGACCTGCTAACAACTGAGCTCTTATGCTTCTAGCCTCATCTTCATCCTCTGTTTCTTTGCCCTCCATCCCTACTTGCTCTCTACTCCTGGCTCTAATGAACTCTACAAGAGTTCTGCCTTACCAGCTACAAAACCTCTGTGTTCTTCCCTTCTCCCTGGTCATGTCATTCTATCTGCCTCTACAGAAAAAAAGCCTGTTCCTTCTTCCCCTGGCCACATGGTTCTCTGCCTCCTCAGGAATGTAGCTCCACCCTACCTTCCACCTTGATATGTAAACACCTCTTTTGTTCTCAGTCAATTGTTCTGGAGAGCCACTAGGCCTCAAGACAAGGGGATGGTCTGAGCTTCATTAGCACAAGAAACAGAGCTATGCATCTTCACCAGCTTGTTTTTGCCTATGTGACCTTATCCAGGTACTGACTTGAACAGGAAAGTTCACACACATATTCTATGAGAATTGTGAGCACAAGAAATTCATAACAAGGCATAGCTGAATATGAAGCTATGTAACACCAAATAGGCAATGCTAGATGACTTACTACTTGACTGACCCTTGGCCTGGTCAAGGTATAGCTTTGATATACAGCTGGACTCCTTATGACATATTCTTATGGCTCATCACATTTGTGTCCTGCTTAGTTGATTCAGTTGGTTGTGTTTTCTTGGTGTCCTCCATCCCCTCTGACTCCTATAATCCTTCTGCCCTCCTCCCCTCTGCATGAGTCTCCAAGCTCTGAACAGAGGGACCTTTGGTGGAGACCTCCAATTTAGACTCTATCTCCACATAATGTCTGGCTGTGGGTCTCTGCATCTGCTCCCATCTGCTGTGTGAGGAAGCCTCTCTGATGACTACTGGACAAGACATCAATCTAGGAGTATAGTAAAATGTCATTGGGAATCATTACATTGATTTTTTTCCCTTTGTTTAGACCAGGAATGTTTAGTTCTATCTTAAGTCTCTGAGCTATCCAGTGTCTGGTTCCTGGACATCCAGCAATGTCAGGTATGTTCTCCCTCTCATGGAGTGGACCTCAAGTTAAATCAGAGGTTGTGTGGCCACTCCCACATGTTCTATGACACCATCTTGCAGGCAAGGCAAATTGTAGGTCAAAAGTTCTGTGGTTGTGTTGGTGTCCGTGTTTCTCTTTCGGTCATCTGCAGAGTGCCTTCCCACATGAAAGAGAACAGAAAATGGGATAAAAGCTCTATGCAGGGACCAGCTCAATCTCTTCATGTTCAATGGGATGTATGGATGTTGTCCTCAGCAATGAGACTCCACTGGCAGCTTTCAGAGATCAATCCTCTGTTCTCACACCAGCCTAGGTTGTTTGAGAATATCCATGGGTCCCCCCTCAGACAACAGCTCAAAGGAATGTAACCCAATCCTGCCACTGGAAGCCTAACTTGGCTACAATTGATTGCCAGTTCAGGTTCCATAATTCCCATTACTAGGAGTTCTCAGTAGAATCACCCTCATAGACCCAAGGAAGTTTCCACTGCAATATGTTTCCACACCACTCCCCAGATGTACCCCAATTCTAGCCATCTCTTTCTACATTCTCTCCCTCCATCTCATCTCCCCTCCCAATCTAATCCTTTCTGCTCCCATCCCCACTGGCCCCCAGCCTACCCATTCCACCTACAAATTCTATTCTATTCTATCTCCCCTTTCCAGGGAGATCCATGCATTCCCCCCTAGAACCCTCCTCTCTACCTAACCTCTCTGGGTCTACAGATTATAGTTTGGTTATCATTTATATAACAACTAATGCCCACTTATAAGTGAATATATACCATTCATCAGACATGTATAAAAAATCTATAGCATGTAGTCTTCAACTTTATATTAGACACTAAATGACTTTTGACTATTACTGACATCTTGAGTTACTGCTTGTAAAAATAGAAAAAAATATACTCCAATGAAAAATAAATGTATTTTTGTACATAAGGAAATATTCCTAATCTCATTATCTTAAAGCACATGATAAGCTAATGATGAATCCTGTGAGAACAGAATGCTCTTTTGGAAACTTCCAGAAAATTTTATTGAAGTTGAAAACTTAGCACTATTTTCCAAAGTTATTTACAGAGTTAGATGACTGGGAATCTCTTTTCCTCTTTTCCTTGTTTCCCTAGAGAAACATATTCTTGCTTCATATTTTTCTTCTCTGTCTCTGTGCCTCTTTTAATTTAATTTCTTTGCTTTGAGTACAAGAAAAAAATTTTTGTGGCTAGAATTATATGTTTCTAAATATTGTTATGTATAGTTTGTCAGATGCTTATAGAACTTTAATCTTCTTATCTTCTACCAGAGTACAGCTAATTCCTATTATCCATAGTAGTTATTTTCTAAAATATCTCTGTAATCACTGAATTAGCCAGTATTGAACAATTGCTCCTGGGGAAAAATAACAGCCTATGGTCTGCTTTTGTTAATTAAGCATATGCTTTATTTTTTGCATGTTTTTTTCTTGAAGTGTACCTATTTATTGACCTGAAAACAAGGTCACAAAACTAATGGCTTTGCTAATGGAACCCATCTAATGTATGTGGTTTTATAACAATATGTGTCACAATATTCCCTCATTCAGAGATGTAAAAGACTTGCCAGCATTGTTGTTTATGGACCATTTTGCTTTCAAAATAGACAATAAATTCACACACAACAACAACAACAAAACCTGGGACATTAAGTAAACTATAAGAAGACACTTGTTTATAGTATGAGTACTTAATTAAGAAGTCAGAGTGCCGGGCGTTGGTTGTGCACGCCTTTAATCCCAGCACTCGGGAGGCAGAGGCAGGCGGATCTCTGTGAATTCGAGGCCAGCCTGGGCTACCAAGTGAGCTCCAGGAAAGGCGCAAAGCTACACAGAGAAACCTTGTCTCGAAAAACCAAAAAAAAAAAAAAAAAAAAAAAAAAAAAAAAAGAAGTCAGAGTGCCTGCTTCCATACTCTAAAGGTTACTAAAGAGATTTGCCATTTTATACATGGCTAGAAGATAATTATAGCATTATGGGTGTTGCTCTTTAATGTATAAATGCATTTTATAAGTAGTTGTGAACACAGATAGAAACCTGAAATATTATGATCAAATGCATTTAATTTATTTTTTTCTTTTAAGTTACTTTTTTTCTAGTTTCCTTCAATTTTAGATTATAATTAAGTATATAAAATTAATATTTCTCTTTTTCTTTATATGGTTTTGCTTTTAATTTGCCAAACTACTCATATTCAGAAATTAAACAAATGAATTCTTTGATTGGCTTACTTCTTCCTAAGTGACATAAGGCTTTGCAAAAATTATTATTAATAATTATATTATTTCAAATACTATTTCAAATTATTTACCATACAAATTGCTAATAATTTCTACCATGATTGAGTCTTCTCCACACATTGAAATACTGCATTAAAATTTAAATGCATTTGATGGGAAAAAAAATCTACTGTATTACTTTTTGCCTAAGGAAATCTTAAAATATATGTACAGTCAAATCCCAAACAATTTAATACCTTGGGCTGTTTTCAAATCATATCTCTGTCTTGGTAGACCCAAATAACCAAGAAGAAAGAAATTATGATTGTCTGATCTCAATTGTTATATGTGACACAAACCCACAGTAAGTGCTGTACACTTTGCCTAGTAAGCATCAAACAAGATTTGGTTCATAAATGCATAACCTCAAAAGTAACAAGATCTTTTTCTAAGCTATCTTCTTAGAGTCTTTGGAATAGTGGTTTTCACCCTGTTGGTTACTACCCCTTTGGGGATTGAGCAACCCTTTCACAAATATCAGAAAACACAGATATCTACATTATGACCCATGATAGTAGCAAAATTAAGGTTACAAAGTAGCAATGAAAATAAATTTATGGATAGGGTTCACCACAACATGAGGAACTGTATTTATGTGTGTCAGCATTAGTAATGTTGAGAACCACTGCTTCAGAATAAAGAAACGAACTAATGAGTTGGCTGAGTGGGTAAAAAAACTTATATCCAGGCCTGAAAACGTGTTAGATTCTGTTAGGTCACATGATGGAAAGAAGGAACTGGTTCTAGTAAAATGTCCTCTACATGCACCCTATATATGGACGTGCACAGCCCCTCCACATACAATAAAACAAAAGAAACAGAATTACCACAATTATTTCCCTTCTTGTCTATATTAATGTATTTATTTTATAATATTATGGAATAATCTATCATATTTCATTATACATTAATATGAATATAAAAACCCTGTTTTTCTTTTGTAGGTAATGCAAATTCTGAGAAAATATTATTGGCACTTAAGTGGCCACACAGTTACTTATGGATAAATTTTTTCTCATTAACTTTTTTCCTTTATAATACAAGATAAATTTAATATAATACAATAACTGAAAATAAATGAAATGGCTGCAATAATTAAATTCATTAAATTTACAGAAACCTTTCAAAAATGATATAGGAATCAAAGAAAGAAATAGAAGGAAATTTAGAAAATATTTTTGTAATAGCACACATCAAAAACTAGAAGGCAGCTCAACAAATGAATAGAAATAGTGCATATCTTTATGTTAAAAGACAGTAGGTGGAGCTGGGCGTTGGTGGCACACGCCTTTAATCCCAGCACTCAGGAGGCAGAGGCAGGCGGATCTCTGTGAGTTCCAGGCCTGGCTACCTGGGCTACCAAGTGAGCTCCAGGAAAGGCGCAAAGCTACACAGAGAAACCTTGTCTCGAAAAACCAAAAAAATAAAATAAAAAAAAAAGACAGTAGGTGGAAATCAGTGAATGAAGCACTGAGCTATATGTTTTTATAATAATCAATAACACCTCAACAAAACAGAATTATAATTATCTAAATTGTATTATGTAAATATAATTGTAATAAAATTATAATAAAACCAAAAATGTTTAAGATGAGAAATATTTTGTAGAGACTAATCAGAACCAAAAGCTTAATTTAAAAACATTTAATATTGATAAGGACAAGGTTAGCTATAAGATATACGATGATGAAAGAAGCAATAAATTGAATAATCAATAATAGGAATAAAAAAAAGACAGTTGCCAATCTTTTTTTTTTTAATGTTTTGTGACAGGGTTTCTCTGTGTAGTTTTGGTGCCAGTCCTGAATTTCACCCTGTAGACCAGGCTGGCCTTGAACTCACAGATATCTGCCTGGCTCTGCCTCCCGAGTGCTGGGATTAAAGGTATGCACCCCTGCCCTCCCGGCTATAGTTGCCAATCTTATAGATGCCAAAAGAGCTTATAAATATTATAAAAGTAAAACAGGAAAAATTTATAACATGTATAACACATCCATAAAGAATGATATAATTTACAGTGAAGGGAAAATAAAAATATCTTGAAGATTAGAATATCACTATTGGCAACAATTTCTGTTCTGTAATCCACTTACTCAACGTAATCTTAATAAAAATTCCCAGCATATTTTGCAAATATTTTAAAAGATGCATTGGCACAGGGGACAACTTCTTAAATATAACACCAGTAAGACAAACACTGAGAACAGCAATTAATAAATGGGACCTCCTGAAACCGAGAAGCTTCTGTAAAGCAAAGGACACAGTAAATAAGACAAAACAGCAGCTTACACAATGGGAAAAGATTTTCACCAACCCCACATCTGACAAAGGGCTGATCTCCAAAATACATAAAGAACTCAAGAAACTAGATATCAAAATAACAAACAATCCAGTTAAAAAAGGGCTATAGAGCTAAACAGAGAATTCTCAAAGGAAGAATTTCAAATGACCGAAAGACGTTTAAGGAATTGCTCAGCATCCTTAATTATCAGGGAGATGCAAATCAAAATGACTCTGAGATACCATCTTAAACCTGTCAGAATGGCTAAGATCAAAAGCACTGCAGACAGCTTATGTTGGAGAGGATATGGAGAAAGGGGAACACTCCTCCACCATGGGTGGGAGTGCAAACTGGTATAGCCACTTTGGAAATCAGTATGGCGGTTGCTCACAAAATTGGGAATCAATCTACCTCAAGAGCTAATGATACCACTCTTGGGCATATACCCAAGGAATGCTCAATCATACCACAAGGACACATGCTCAACTATGTTCATAGCAGCATTATTCATAATTGCCAGAACCTGGAAACAACCTAGATGCCCCTCAACTAAAGAATGGATAAAGAAAATGTGACACATATACACAATGGAGTACTACTCAGCAGAGAAAAACAATGACATCATGAAATTTGCAGGCAAATGGATGGAACTAGAAAATATCATCCTGAGTGAGGTAACCCAGACTCAGAAAGACAAATATGGTATGGTATGTACCCACTCATAAATGGATACTAGATACAAAGCAAAGGATAATCAGGCAACAACCCACAACTTCAGAGAAGCTAACTAACAGGGAAGTGTCAAGAGGGATGCATGGACCTCCCTGGGAAGGTGAAATAAATCTCCATGAGTAAACTGGGGATGAGGGGACGGCAATGGAGGGTAGGGGATAGGGGATGAGAACATAAGGGAATGGGATGGTTGAGCTGGAACAGGGAGGGAGCAGGAAAGCAATGAAAGAGATATCATGACAGAGAGAGATATCATGGGGATGGAGAGGAACCCACTGCTAGCGAAGTCGCCAGGAATCCCCAAGGATGATTCAAGCCTGGACTACTAGCAAGAGTGGAGATGGTGCCTAAACTGAACTGGCTTACCCCAGAGATCGGACCAGTGAATACTCTAACTATCATCACAGAGCTTTTCTCTAATGACTGATGGAAGCAGATGCAGAGATCCACAGCCAGTCAGCAGGCAGAGTTCCAGGAGTCCAGTCGAAGAGACAGAAGGATTCTATGAGCAAGTACATCAGGATCATGATGGGAAAACATGCAGGGATGACCAAACTAGAGGGAACTCATGAAACTTGCATCAATGGCTGTGGAGCCTACATGGGACTGGACTAGGCCCTCTGCATGGGGAGAAAGTTGTGTAGCTTGTTCTGCTTGGTGGTAGGATCAGAATCCATCCCTGGTGCATGAATGGGCTTTTTGGAGCCCACTACCTATGACAGGACACCTCACATGGCCTTGAGGCAGGGGGAGGTGCATGGACTAGCCTCTACAGGATGTCCCTCCCTATGGGAGGCCTTGCCTTCTTGTTGGTTGGAATGGGAGTTGGTTTGGGAGGGGGAGGCTGGGAGTGGGAGGAGGGAAAAGGGGGATCTTTGATTGGTGTGTAAAATGAATGAAAAAATTTTCTTAATAAAAAAATAAATTAAAAAGATTCATATTATGTGCAAATATTTAAAAGCAGCCATGAAATTCTTAATTTAAAATATTTTATAATGTATATGTATGTATATGAAGTCTTCATTAGAATTATCCTTCACAGATGACAATGACCCCCATGTGATAGGCTGACAAAAATCCCAGTGCCAGGTGTGGGATATTTCTACTCTAGTTGTTGGTGAGGGGTTTCCCAGAAATGCTCTCTAGACAATAGACTATTCACATTATTATTGTTTTCCCACCACATCAGTACTGATGAAGATATCATATGCTTTGGTTACAAGAAATGCATAAAACAAGTTGGTATAGACTAAGATGCTTTCATTGTCCCAGGAGATGCTATGTAGGCCTCAAGGGGAAAGCTATCATCAATAGTCCTACCCAGCTATGAACCTCATGAACTACAACAATGCCTGTCATGTCATGAGTACAATAATGGCACAAATATGGAGGTAAGCCAACACTTTCTGATTGGCTCCTTGGCCATCTCCACAAGAGGAAACATATGTCTGGTGTTATAAACCTGACCAACCCCCAAGGATTGGTAGATCACAGTGCCCTAAGAGTAATTGTATGGCTATAATCTGTTAATTGGGCACAATATCAAACTGCCCCTTATTTATGTAGCTTAAGGCAGCCAACAGACCTCATCAGAGAAATTTCTTTGTATGATGTAAAGTGGTTAACACAAGAACTCATAACTGATCAAAAACCAGAAATTAAGTGACAGGAGATTCCTCAGCTACAGCAGGAATGAATATATATATATATATTCATATATCCCCTCTCAACTCAAAAAACTTTCAGAAGTAGTAACAGAGGGATGAAAACCCAAGACCCAGAGGACATTATCTTCTAGATAGGACAGAACCACTGTTTTTGTGATCTCACAACAGTTGTCTGCACAAGACATGTACAGAATCAAGGAGGACCACATTCTATTAGGAACGTGGAATGGGGAGGGGTTCAGGAGCCTATACCTCTAATTGAGGAGGTTTTGACAGTTAATGACTTTAAGATTGAGGCTTTCTTTAAGATTGAGGCTTCTCATATATTGACCAAGCTCCAGAAGATTGTCCCACACTCTTGGGTCCATCAGATGAATGAGTTGGATGGTGTTGGTTGTTTTAAAAAAAATGACATTGGGAGGTATCAGCTAGTAAGGGGTAGACCTGGGAAGAGTTAGAAGAAACAGTGAGGGGATGAATGTGATTAAACTACTTTTTTCATACTTTTAGTATGAAAGACTAAAAGAATTTTTAAAATATATGTGTGCATGTGTTTATGTGTGCATGTACTCATGTGTATATGTGCTCATGTGTATGCATATTCTCCATAATGTATGTGTGGTGGCCAAAGGGCCCCTTGTAGGGATTTGTTTTCTTCTTCTAACATTTGGGTTCTGGGCATTGAACTTAGGTCATTAAGTGTGGCAGCAGGTGCCTTTTCCTGCCTAGCCATCTTTCTGTCCCATTCAGAAAAATATATTAGAAAAGAAAAATGAAACTACTTACTCCATTAGGTAAGTATTAAAAGTTCTAATCAAAACTTATTGCTGTAAGACTAGGTAAAAGCTATAATGCATTAGCATTTGAGTACAAAAACTAAGGGCTCTAACACAAGCAACCACTCAGAAGTTAAGACCAATTCCTGCTCTTGCAAAGGATTTGGGGTAATTCTCAGCCTCCTGTGACTCACAATCCACCTCATCCACCTTGGGCGATTCAGCATCTTCTTCTGACTTCCAGAAGTTCTCTCTCTCTCTCTCTCTCTCTCTCTCACACACACACACACACACTTAAAACCATTCCTATAAAATAGCTGATAAACACATAACAAAGTCAAACTCTCAGGGCAGTGAGAGATGATAGGTCAGCACAACATAACATTTGATTCCTAGATGTGAAAATATAAACGTCCTCGGTCCTCAGTTCCCATTCTTTACAATCAATATGAAGTCTATTAAAACAAAAAGTAATGGGTAAACTAATGAGAATCAGTAAGAATTAAAGTAAAAAGGACCTCATTAGTATCAATGTGTGAAACATAAAACAACTATGAATAAAAACATTGATAAACTATAAAAACCCATTTATCAAAAGCATAAATATCATGATAAACAGCCAAACATCAGTACAGAAGAATATATTTTAAATATATAGAACAATTTCTTGTGTTTGAAACTATGAAGAATCCAGATAATCACCAAGAAAATAGTCATCAGAAATGAACAGACTCTTCCCAAAAGAGTTTAGGCAAATGCCCAATAAGCATTTATCACTTCTTAGCTTCCCTGATAACTAGTTAATAATAATTAGGAAAATGTAAGTTACTGTAAGAAGAAAATCTAATCATGCAATCACCAGAACTGGTAAAAATTACCATGACATTTTGATAGACATGGACTACTTCAGAATTTCATACATTGTTTCTATGTTCATAATTATAGATATACATTTTACCAGGCATGGTATTAGCACTGGATATGAGGGAGCCTCTGCCTCAGTATTAGAAATGAAACTATGGCAAAAATATTCACATTCAGGCACAATTTGATTGAGGGAGAGAAGAGGTTTAGGTAGAGAAGAAAACAGCACTGGTTAAGAGAAATCAAAGTACTCAGCAGTAGAGAGGTTAAAATGTCTTTTATTAAGTTGAAATCTTACTCTTTTCATAGATTGAGGAGAATCTATTTGAAATTGGATAATATTAAAGAGTTTTAAAGAAAAATTTATCTTTAGATAAGATTCAGATGATCTTAGCAGTTAGTTTGAAAACATCATGGCATCCCCTTTCCCCTGCTCACTGTGTATGTATTACAGATTTCATGCCCGCATAAGAGTGCAAAGGGAACCCAAAATCAGTGAGCAGCAAAAATTGGATTTGATCGATTTCAAAAAGTGAAGGCACAGAATTGAGCAGGAAGGGAAGGTTGTAGATATTGGAGGAGCTGGAGTGGGGTTAATATGATCAAAACATATTGCATGAATTTCTCAAAGACTTAATTAGAAAATGTGGGAAGGTGTGGAAGCACACAAAGATTCCAATTTGTGGTTTAACTCAAAATCAGAGAGTCAGAGTTTAATGTTGCTCTCCAAGGCTGCAAAGGCATGGTTACCAGGTGTCTTATATTTCAAAGACTAATCACAAGATACTTTGTAGTACCAGGTGTTCTGAAGGGTCTACACTTGGTTGTACTTGATCTTGAAAGGGGGAGGTCTTTTGCCTCTCCCCATGCTAGTGTATAAAAAGTCCATTAGAAATAAACTCAGGTGAGTGACTCTTCTCCTACCCAGAGAGTCCTGTCTCTAGGCCCTGAGGGACATCTTGTGCCCCACCTCCACCACCACCCATCACTGCCCCAGTTGCAGGCCAGCAGTGAAGACTCCTGTGGGCAGGCTTCCCCACCAACAATCCCCATCCGACCTTGCAATCTATTAGAACCACTCCCTATCCCAAACTTACCCACTCCCCTGAGACCTCAGTGGATTCCAGAGACAGAGAATCCGCTAGCTCTGATTGGACCAAGAGGTGAGTAACACTTCTCCCACCCAGGGAGTCTGGGCCATGGGGCACAACCATGTCCCCCACCCCGAAACATTGCTGCCCCAGTTTCAGGCTAGCAGAGAAGACTCCTATGAGCAGGCTTCCCCACAAACACTCCCATTGGACCTTGCAATTCACAAGATCCAATCCCTACCCCAAACACACCCATCCCCCTGTGACCTTAGCCGCTCCCTGAGGCACAGAATCTGCTAGCTCCAATTAGACCAAGCGTTCCAATTGGACCAAGGGTGGTCACCTGAGACACTGACACAGCCAAAATCATAACACATAATGGCCAGGAAATCTGGAAAACCATAAAAAGGCCAAACCTAAGAATAATAAGAATAGAAGAAGGAGAAGAATACCAACTCAAAGGCACAGAAAATATATTCAACAAAATCATGGAAGAAAATGTTCCCAACTTAAAGAAGAAAATACCTATGAAGATGAAGGACCAAGAGCAGTTCCTTCAGACACAGACACCTCTTGTACTTATTGGAGGAAAAGATGGGTAGATGCCAGTGCAAAAATACATACTACAACAACATAAAGAGCAATATGGCACCACCAGAACCTAGTGGTTCTAAAACAGGAAGGCCTGAACATCACATCATAGAAGAAGCAGAAGAAAGTGGCCTTAAAAATAACTTTATGAGGATGATAAAAGCCTTTAAAGAGGAAATGAAAAATTCCCTTAAATAAATTGAGGAAAACACAAACAAAAATTGGAAGAAATCAATAAATTCCCCACCCCCCAAAAAAAATAAACCCAAGAATAATGCAGTTAAACAGGTGAAGGAAACAGTTCAAGGCATGGAAATTGAAATAGAAACAATGAAGAAGACACAAACTGAGGGAATGTTAGAAATAGAAAATCTGAGTAAGTGAATAGGAAACACAGATGCAAGCATAACCAACAGAATACAAGAGATGGAGGTAGCGATCCGAGAGGTGGCTCCGAGGTTAGGCGACCGGCCCATGGTGGCAGAGGTGGCGAGTTCGATTCCCGCCACTGCCATCTGAACGATGACGTCATGAATCAATTCATCGGAAAAAAAAAAAAAAAGGGCCAGAGAGATGGCTCAGAGGTTAAGAGCACTGCTTGTTCTTCCAAAGGTCTTGAGTTCAATTCCCAGCAACCACATGGTGACTCACAACCATCTGTAATGAGATCTGGTGCCTCTTCTGGCCTGCAGGGATATGTGAAGACAGAACACTGTATACATAATAAATAAATAAATCCTTTAAAAAAATTATAAAAAAAAAGAGATGGAGGTGAGAATCTCTGGAATAGAGGATATAATAGAGGAAATAGATTCATCAGGCAAAGAAAGCACTTTCTTAAAGCCAAAAAATCATAACACATAATGGCCAGGAAATCTGGAAAACCATAAAAAGGCCAAACCTAAGAATAATAAGAATAGAAGAAGGAGAAGAATACCAACTCAAAGGCACAGAAAATATGTTCAACAAAATCATGGAAGAAAATGTTCCCAACTTAAAGAAGAAAATACCTGTGAAGATACAAGAAGCTTATAGAACAAAAAATAGACTAGACCCCAAAAGAAGTCCCATCACCACATAATAATCAAACCACTAAACATACAGAATAAAGAAAGAATATTAAGAGCAGCAAAGGAAAAAGGCCAAGTGACTTATAAAGACAGACCCATCAGAATAACACTCGATTTCTCAATGGAGACTCTGAAATCCAGAAAGTCCTGGACCGACATAATATAGACACTAAGAGACCACAGATGCCAGCCCAGACTACTATACCCAGCAAAACTTTCAATCACCATAGACAGAGTACACAAGATATTCCAGGACAAAACCAGATGTAAAAAACATCTATCCACAAATCCAGCCTTTCAGAAAGTACATGAAGGAAAACTCCAACCTAAGGAACTTAGAAGTCCACAAAAACACAGGCAATAGATAATCCCACAGCAGCAAATACCAAAGAAGGGAAATACACACACACTACCCCCAAAAGATAACAGGAATTAACAATCACTGGTCATTAATATCCATTAATATCAATGGATTCAATTTGCCTATAAAAAGACACAGGCTAACAGAATGGATATGAAAACAGGATCCATCCTTCTGCTGCATACAAGAAACATACCTCAACTTCAAAGACAGACACTACCTCTGAGTAAAAGGCTGGGAAAAGACTTTCCAATCAAATGGACTTAAGCAAGCTGGTGTCACTATCTAATATCTAACAAAATAGGTTTCAAATTAAAATCAATCAAAAGAGATTGGGTAGGACATTACATATCCATCACAGGAAAAATGCACCAAGATGAAGTCTCAATTCTGAACATTTATGCCCCAAATGTAAGAGCACCCACATATGTAAAAGAAACATTACTAAAGCTTAAATTACGCATCAAAAGCCACATACTAGTAGTAGGAGACTTCAACACCCTAATCTCACCAAGTGAGATAGGTCTACCAGACAGAAAATTAACAGAGAAATAAGGGATCTAACAGATGTTATGACTCAAACGGACTTAATAGATATCTACAGAATATCATTCCACCCTAACACAAAATAATATACCCTTTTCTCATTATCCCATGGAAACTTCTCTAAAACTGACCACATATACGGTTACAAAACAAATCTCAACAGATACAAAATAATTTGAATAACCTCCTGTATTTTATCAGACCGCCATGGCTTAAGGTTAGATTTCAACAACAACAAAAATTACAGAAAGCCTACAATCTCATGGAAACTGAATAATGTTCAGCTGAATTACCAATGGGTCAAGGAAGAGATGAAGAAATTAAAGACTTCCTATAATTCAATGAAAATGAATGTACAACATACCCAAACTTATGAAACACTATGAAAGCAGTGCTAAGAGGAAAATTCATAGCACTAAATACCCACATAAAGAAGAAATCTCACACTAGTGACTAAACAGCACACCTGAAAGCTCTAAAAGAAAAAGAAGCAAAATCATCCAGGAGAAATAGATGCCAGGAAATAATCAAATTGAGGACCAAAGTCAATAAAATAGAAGCAAACAGAACAATGCAAAGAATCAACGAAACAAAGTGTTGATTCTTTAAGAAAATCAATAAGATAGACAATCCCTTTTCCAAACTAATCAAAAGGCAGAGAGAAAACATCCAAATTAACAAAATCAGAAATGAAAAGGGAGACATAACAACAATGAGGAAATCCAGAGAATCATCAGGTCATACTTCAAAAACCTGTACTCCACAAAATTGAAAAATCTAAAAAATATAGACAATTTTCTGGATAGATACCACATACCAAAATTAAATCAAGACCAGATAAACTATTTAAATAGATCTATAAACCCTAAGGAAATAGAAACAGTTACTGAAAGTCTCCCAACCCCCCTGTGCATGAGCTGGCTTTCTGCATCCCATTACCAATGGTCGAACACTTTGCTCACCCTTGATGCAGCGAGGAGGGGCTTGGTCCTTCCTCAACGAAAGTACCAGGCTTAGCTGTCCCCCCATGGGAGAACTTACCCTTTTGGAGGAGGAGATGTAGGGTGGGTTGAGAGGGGGGACAGGTGGGAGGAGAGCAGGATCTGTGGTTGTTATATAAAATGAATTAAAAAATTAAACACACACACACACACACACACACACACACACACACACACACACACA
>CABHPH010160145.1:21315-36700 GCA_902168325.1 Peromyscus nudipes | reverse complement strand
GGGGGCGGGGCGGGGCGGCGCGGCGCGGGAGTCGGGCGGGAGGGGCGCCCGGAGGAGGAGGGCCTCGCACCCGCAACCTGCCAGCGCCGGCCTCCCGCCCCAGCGCTCTGCACTCAAGGATTCATGAATGAACGAATGCGTGGGGGAATGTATGCATGTGCACATGGATGAATAAATGAATGAATGAATGAATAGATCAGTAAGTAAAGGAATGAATAGATGAACGCAAGGATGAGTGACTGATTGCATCATGAATAAATGGATTAAAAAGTAAACGAATGAATGCAAGGGTGAATAAATGAATGCATGCACGAGGAATGAATGGTTTAGTAAGAAATGAATGAATGGGTGGGCGAATAAATGAACAAGTGGATAATAGACTAAAGGGGTGTGAATAAGTGATTGACTGAATAAATGAATGAGGTAAAAAATAATCAATGAGGAAATTAATGAAGGGAATAAGTGGCTGACTGCTAAATGAATTAATGTCCTCCATCCTTAACTTGTGACAGACAAAAGTCATCCAGGGCACAGCCCTGAGGCCAGGCTCCCTCCTGCTCTAGAAGGAAGCCTGAGGCTTGCATCTTGCAGGTAAGGCCAGAGAGGCTCAGGAAGGGTAGAGCTTGTGTGAAGAAGCTTGCAAAGGCTGGATCTGGGGGGTGGGTGGCGCGGAGTGGAAGGGCGTCTGCTGGGTTTGACTCTGTACCTAGAGATGGTTCCACCCAGCCAAGTTGTCAGCCATTGAGCTCAGCCGATCTCAGCTCTGAGGAACAGTTTAGAGTAGTCGAGTGGGTGTCATCAGTGGAGATGAAGGGTACAAGAGGGTCTCTCTGGTCAGTAGAGAGGGGGCCTGCACAGAGCAGCCTATCCCAGGGAGTGATGGGAAGGTGAGTAGCTTCTACCTGGATCCTAGGTCTGTCCAGAGCTTAACTGTGTGGTCTGTGGGGAAATCGCTAATCTCTCTGAGCCTCCCCTACTCTCTGAACCTACAAATCTGAGAACACCACAGTGTTCCAGCAGTCAAGTCGGGCTGGAACAGGAGCTTGTGTTCTAGAAGGAAACTGCACAGTAGACCCAGGAACTTGATCCTATCAACCCAGCCATTCAAACTCTGGCCTTCGAAAGTATGGCCTTTGAAAGAAGAGTGTGATGTCTGATCCCCAACTTTTATGCATGACTGCTGTAATAGCCCTTTTGGCAAATGAAGATACTAGGGCTCAGAAAGGTTAAGCACACTGCCCAAGGCCACACAGCCAGGAGCTAACAGAACTGACATTTAAATCCAGGTCTGCTCAGCCCCAAAGCACCCCAGTCAAGCACAACCCACAATGTCTGACATACACGCTTGTCATTTATTTGTGCTCCTAACAACCCTTGATGGCTCTCATCACAGCCTGGTATTCATTTTGAACCATTAATCACTTCAGTCAGCAGGCCTGAGGCAAACTCAAGTTTGCAAAGTGAACTCCAGAACTAGGCCTAATGGCTGTGTCTCCCACCTGAGAGTGAGTACCCCTGGGTAGCTGTGTACCCAAGAGGGGAGTGAGTCTCCCTGCAAAAGGACAGCGGTTTCTCCCATCTGTGCCCAAAATGATGGTCTCTATGGCTAGAGTGCCCAAGTGCCAAGGAGGATGGGATAGATTTGCTGATGGAAGAGGTAAAAATGGCCATGCTCAGACAGGGGCCCCAGAAGAGGCCAGTAACACTCAGGGTGCTGCACAGTTGGCAGCAGCAGGATGCAGAAACAGCCTGTGTGGGGAGGGTCTTCAGTGACATATGGGTGCTGAATAGGCCACCGAGTGTCGTATAAAATAGCCATTTCGTCACGATTGTGAATTCTGTAGGCAGGAATTTGGGCCCAGAGGATGTATGACAATTCTACTAAGATATGAAAGGTGGGACAAAGTGGATGATAGCTGGGATCCTCTGGAGACTTCCCTTGCTGGTTCCTGACATCTGCAACTTTTGCGGGAATGGGTCCTTGAAGGTGGCTTGAGAAAGGACTGCTCCCTCCCCAGTTTGGAAGATGGGCTAGTCAGCTTCCTGTTGTCTTCAACTTTTCAAGAGAAAATGTTGGTTTTGACTCACAGGTTTGGAGGGTTCAGCCATGATCATCTGGCTGGGCTGTTTGGGGCCTGTGGTTGTACACATCTTAACAGGAGCTCTCAAGGCTAGGAAGGAAGAGAGTGAAAGGTGAGAAGCAGGACCCAGATTAGCTCCTGCGATAGCATGCTTCTAACGATCTGAAGACCTCTGGACTCCGCCCCTTTGAAGTCTTTCCACTTCCCATGAATGTCACCCTGGGGACCAAACTTTTAAAATGTGAGTCTTTGTTGGGGGGTGGGGGTGTCACTCAAGATCCAAATAACAGCAGGATGATCATACATAGATGGCCTCTGAGTTAGGATGGGCTGACTCAGGACTCCTTGACTTGGTGATGCTGTGAAAATGACATATATTATTCTGTAAAAAGAGTAATCTATGCCGGGCATGGTGGCACACACCTTTAATCCCAGCACTCAGGAGGCAGAGGTGAATCTCTGTGAGTTTGAGGCCAGTCTGGTCTACAGAACAAGTTCCAGGACAGGCTCTAAAGCTACACAGAGAAATCTTATCTTGACAAAAAAAAAAAAAGTAATCTATGTTGTTCTTTGCTCTAGACAACCAGACACGCTAAGGTACTCAGTTCTCGTCAGTCCCAACCATGAGAGGAATGACCTGGGATCTGCAGCAAGCTGCAGCTGGGCTATGATGGACCACAGGCCGGGTTGTTCCAGGAGCTGTCAACCTAGGATACTTCTGACATACAGTGGGTTTCTGTGAATAGAACACCCCCTCACTGCAATGCGCAGAGTAATGGGGGCAGGAAGAACAGCAGCCCAGGACACCCAGAAACATCTCAGTCCTTGGGGGTATGACATAAGTTGCACTCAGAGGAACAGAAATGCAAGGGAAAGTAATGGGGCAATGTGCTTCCTGTCCTCCAAACTGGGACATGGCCTCTGGTGACTTTCTAATTTGGCCTCAGTCCTCTCCTCTGTAAAAGAGGGGTAAACTTATCCCTGCCTGCAGGGGTCGGCATGAGGACTGAATGAGTTCACATGATAAGGCGTCTGCTGTCAGCCTCATAGAGAAGGCACTATGGAAGTGTACCCGGAAGAACAGTAGCCACAGGGAGAAAGCCGCCAGGGACCAGCTGACCAAAAAGCCTGTTTAGATGGCTGTTACCACCTCAGTGGTACTCCAGTGTGCCCAGCCCATGCAGCTGGCATGCCTGCTACACGGTACACATCCCCATCCTACATAACCTAGGCTTCTGAGCAGGTAGGTCCCAGCATGTTCCTGTCAGAAGGCTGGTGACAGTTTCATGACCTGCTGCAGACAGGGACCAGACTCAGCCAAGGTCATTTCCAAGAGGGCACAGACCCTGGGCCCAGTCTGGCTTCCAGGCCTTCTAGCCAGGGTTCTCTGGGGGAGCCAAGGAAGGGACTTGGCTCTGGGTGACCAGGGGCAGGTACTCTAGAGCTCCAAACACTGACTGCAGTTTGGGAATATGTCAACCTATGGTGGGGGTAGACAGAATTGGGCCTGGTGACAGGGGGCAGAGAGGGCTGAGACAAAACACAGGGACAGAGGAAGGCACTGTTGCTAGTTACTTTTTTAATGTAAAAATCGAACAGGAAGATTTCCTTGTATTTGGCATGAATTGACAACAGCCTATGTGTTCAATTTACAACCATGTGCATATTTTGGGGTGTGCCCTTCCAAACTATTTTGCCCACAAAAGACCAGAAGTTCAGAGAAGCCTGGGCAAAAGCAATCGCCCTAGCACAGGCCGGCCCTCTGGGTGAGGATACCTGCAGTCAGCACTAACAGTTGCTCTGCAATTACTGCAGGACCCAGCAGGCTCCCAGCAGCCTTTGTGCTCTCACTGCAGCTCCTGTACAAGGCTCCACGTGGAACTGAGTGTGGCCCAGCCTCCCCATTGTTCCTAGCTGTTCCTCATTCTTTCCTGATGATTGCCACCACACAGTTGGTATTCTACATGCTTATATGCCCTTTGCCTTCTGAAACATAATCCACATCTTTCTGTTGGTCTAACTGGAGACAGTGCTGAGCATTCAAAAGAGCCAAGGCTTTGCAGTCACATAACCAAGGCCCAAATCCCATATCATCATCTCATACATTCACTATGTGGATGCTTATTGAGCACCACTACTAAGTGTGAGCCACCACATTCCATGCTAGAGTACATCAGTGACTGGACCAAAGTTTTTGCTCTCGTGAGCTAGCATGCCGACAGATCAGCTCACCTGCTACACAACCCCAGACAAATCACTGCATCTCTTTGAACCTCAATTTATCCACCTTGGAAGTAGAGATCATAGCTCCCTCTTTCCCAACCTTGCAGTATGGCTCTGACAAAAGTATGTAAGGGGTTGGGAACATTTGCAGAGGCATTCCATGTGCCCAGATCCAGAAAGAACTGTCGCAGGGTATTTGATCACACAGTGTGAAGATGTGTTGCTGTTTTACCTCACCTGCCTAAGGCACCTTCTGATTGGTTTAATAAAGAGCTGAATGTCCAATAGCTAGGCAGGAGAGGATAGGCGGGACTTCCAGGCATAGATAGGAACTCTGGGAAGAATCTGAGAGAAGAAGGTATGTATGGATGAGCTGGTGCTCCTTCCAGATGTTTGCCAATTCTGAAGCCTTGTAGGAAAGGGGGACAGAAAAAAATAGAAATCTTCTCAAAAAGCAGCAGGAATGCCAGGCATGGTAGTTTAAGCCTCTAATCCCAATCCTGGAGATGAAGAGGCAGGAGCATTGCATGTTTGAGGCCAACCTGAGCTAAATAATGAGACCCTGCTCAGAAAAACAAGGGCTGGGGGTGTGACTCATTAGTAGTACAAGTTCCTAACATGTGAAAGGCCTTGAGTTTGATTGCACATCTGTCAGCCCCTAAAAAAACAGTAGGGAATGATTTTTAACCTCATTACACTTGGGAGACAAAAGCAGAGGGCACACCCCAGTAAGGAGGTGAGGCCTTACTAGTAAGTAGTCTAGGCTTTCAGTTGGGACTACCAGATGTTTATGACCCAGGAATCAGGGAGGAACTAAGGAAGACCAAACTGATAGCAGTTTCAGCCCAGACTCAAGTCAGTTCAGTTTTTAATTAATCAACTAATTTATGTTTGACAGGATCTCACTTTGTAGCTCTAACTGGCTCTAACTTGCTATGTAGAGCTGGCTGGCCTTGAACTCATAGAGATCCACCCTGATTCTGCTGCCAGAGTGCCGGAATCAAAGACATACAGCACCATGCTTTACGCAATGCAATTTTTAATTTGAACAGTGATATGTCCTTGGTGTGTCTACAGTCACAGGAAATGGCACCCTTCTCAGGAGAAAGATAATAGCCAGCTTCTTCAGTGTCTCATGCACAATATCTGATTTTCATTTTACAAACAAGTTTTTGACAGCTTGTACCAGTCAACAGGCAAGATGGGAAGAGAAAAACAAACAAACAAAAAGCAGTAGAAATAGACCAAGAGGCTTAGTATTGTCACTATAGACAATGTTATCAAGCACAGGCTTGGAAATGGACGAGAGCGACACATTCTAGAGACTGCAACATGATGGAGAATTTCATCAGAGAACCAGGATCTATAAGAAGTCGTCAATGCAGATTCAAGAACCAAAAACATGTTCAAATCCCCTGACATCAAGAACCTGATCCATGAGCTTACAGATTAATAAACATATCTTCAGAGGATTAGTGGACTGGGGAGACAGTTCTTCACCAGATATGCAGAGAACTGTTTATATATAAGGAACTAATGAAAAACACAGAAATGAAACCTGGGGACCAGGAAAAACATCTGCTATTTATGTGACTGATCCTAGGAGAGAAGAAGAAATAAAATGGAACAGAACCAATATTTTTCATAATGACCGAAAAAAATCCCAAATTAGTGAGGAAAATAGACATCAACTTTTTAAATTTTTATTTTATGTGTATTGGTGTTTTGCCTGTGTGACAGTGTTGGAGCCCCTGGAACTGGAGTTACAGACAGTTGTGAGCTGCCATGTGGGTGCTGGGAATTGAACCTGGGTCCTCTGAAAGAGTAGTCAGTGCTCTTAACCACTGAGCCATCTCTCTAGCCCCCTAGACAAAAACTTTTAAGTGGGATAAATGGAAGAGAAATCATATTTTAAAACATAAGAATAAAATTCCTAAAATTCAAAATCAAAGTAGGCACAAAAGAAGCATCATCTTACTAATGTGTAGAATCTGCAAAATAAAGTCCCAGGAGCAGAGACTTGAAGAACGGTAGATGCCATGGGCTGGGATGTCGGGACTGGGGAATCTTGGTTAAAAGAGACAAACTGGGAGCTGGAGAGATGGCTTGGCAGTTAAGAGCACTGGATGCTCTTGCAGAGGACCTAGGTTCAATTCCCGGGACCACAAGGCGGCTCACAACCATCGGTAACTCCAGTTCCAGGGGATCTGATGCCCTCTTCTGACCTTCTCTGGCATTGCACCCATGTGGTACACATACATGCAGGCAAAACACTCATGCACATAAAAATAAAGCTGTTTTTTAAGAGGTGAAATTTGAATCAAATAGAGGAACAAATTTAAGAATTCAATTGCACAGCAGGGTGACTATAGATAACAATGTACTGTATATTTGAAAAATCATGTCGATCATGGTACACACCTTTAATTCCAGAACTCAGGAGGCAGAGGCAGGTCGGTCACTGTGAGTTTGAGGTCAACCTGGTCTACAGAGCGAATTCTAGGCCAGCCAGGAATACACAGGGTGACCCTGTCTCAAACTAACAAGCAAACAAAAAATGTTATATGTTTTCTGGGATTCAAACTCATGACAGCAATGGGGAAAGTTTAAATGAAACTAAAACAGTCTAGGACGCTAGCGTTGTTCAAAACATGGAAAAGCACAAATTTGCACTGGACTCTAATGAATCCGAGGGAGACTGTAACAGTAAGGTAACAACCAAGGTAGCAGACAATGTGTAGTCGATATCCTCACACAGGACACACGAAGCAGTAACAGTTACTTCTTAATTCCCCTCAGATAAGGAAAGAAAAGAGAAGAAGCAAGCAAGACAGGCAGGACCGACAAATATCAAGCAGGTTCGTATGAAATGGAATTAGTTCAGTGAATAGTTTAAGTACTTGGAGCCAGGAGTGGGCTTGGTAATGAGAGCAGAGTCTCTTCCGCCATGCGGAATAGTAAGAATGTAAAGAGGAAAGGGGCTGGGGAGATGGCTCAATGGATAGAGAGCCTGCTGTGTCTTAGTTAGGGTTTCTATTGCGGTGAAGAGACACCATGACCATGGCAACCGTTATAAAGGAAAGCATTTAATTGGGGCTGGCTTACAGTTTCAGAGTTTCAGTGCATTATCGTCATGGTGGGGCATGGCAGCATGCAGGCCAGACTGGAGGTGGGATCCCCAGCACCCATGTGAAAACCTGGCATGGCAACATGCACCTGTAGCCCCAGCTCTGGCAGGGCTGGGACAGGCATATTTCCTAGCCTAGCCTAGTGAGCTCTAGGTTTGGGGAGAAACCCTGTCACAAAAAAATAAGGTGGAGAGTGATTGAGGAAGACATTCTAGTGTTAATCTCGGCCTCCACATGAACTTGCATGGGCAGGCAAACCAGTACACACATGTACACAGACCAAATACGTACAAAAAATGGGGAGACACACACACATACACACACACACACACACACAGATTCAGTAATATGCTGCTGCCATTGGAGTGAGGCTTCCTGATGAAAATGGCATTTGAGTTGAGCTTTTAATGGCAGGCAAGAATTTCACAAGAGGAAAAGCAGGCCCACAGGAAACACAGACCTGTAGGTAGTGTGTGGTGGTTTGAATATAAGTGGCCCCCACAGACTCATAGGGAGTGGCACTACTAGAAGGTGTGACCTTGTAGGAGGAAGTGTGTCTCAGTTCACTTCCTGCTGCCTGGGGATCAAGATGTAGAACTCTCAGCCCCTCTCCAGCACCATGTCTGCCTGCAAGCTGCCATGTCCTGCCATGACGATAATGCACTGAAACCCTGAAACTGTAAGCCAGCCCCAATTAATGCTTTCCTTTATAAGAGTTACAGTGGTCATGGTGTCTCTTCACCGCAATAGAAACCCTAACAAAGACATAGTGGAGGTGGGGAATGAAGAGTGTGGTTGAAAAAGAACAGTGGAGACTCTAGGATTATATTAAGTTCCAAAATCATGAAAGCAATATTTAAGAGACATGAGTTCATCCAGTTCATTAGCCCACAGTTTGAGGGTACAGCTATCAAGTCACGGAAATGGGAACTTGAAGTGGCTGGTCACACCGCACCCACAGTCAAGAAACAGATAAAGATGAACACTGGTACTCAGCTCCCTTCCTTCTTTTTGATTCAGTCTGGGATTCCAGCCCATGTCCCCACCTCGGTGAAACCTTTTGATGTAGCAGGAAGTATGTCTCCCTAGTAATCCCTACATCCAGTCAAACTGACGGCGGAGATTAACCTTCACAGCGGGGAAGGCATGGTGGCTGCAGGGGCGGGTTCGTGGCAACAAGAGTAGGGGCGATGCTTGCTCACATCTTAGCAGATCAAGAAGCTGAAAACTGGGGAAGCAGAGCCAGACGGTAAGCCTCAAGACCTGACCGCAAGGCGCGACACCTGCCTGCTAGGCCCCGTGTCCCAAAGATCCACAACCGCTCCAGACACTGCCATTTTCAGCCTGGTGTGGTGGCACACACCTGTGATCCCAGAACTTGGGAGGTAGAAGCAAGCGATAAAGGTCATCCTCAGCTACGTATGGATTTTTGAGGCTAGCCTGGGCTATGTAAGACCCTGTCTCAAAGATAAAGAACAAAACAGAACAGTTCCCCCCCCCCCCCCAGCTTGGAACCAAGTGTTCCAACACATGAGCCTTTGAGGGACACATCACACTCAAACCCTAACAGACTATAACACAATTGATCTGGGATGTGGAGCCCTCATCCTGTGACTTAGGGGACGTTAGACTGGAAACAGCAGCAGCAGAAGCAAGGGACCGATCAGGGGCTCATGTGATGTCTATGGAGATGGCTGGAGATGAACAAGTGCATACAGGTACCATGTATGATGTGGTCATTTTCCAGGACAGACAAGTGACTCCATGGGAGCACATGCTTTGTGAAGGGGAGACCCATTGGAAGGCATCTATAGTGTACCGAACATCGCCCCCTATCTACACAGTATGGTAGTTACAGGGCAGAAAAAGAGAAGGGGGCCTAAAGTTTCCTTTTTTGGCCTCTAAGTTAGGTCGTTGCTAGCTGCAGCTAAGGAAAGAAGGTGAGTTGTAACTTATAGAATGTCAGTGAAAGGTAAGTGTCTCTTGTAGCCAGCCATTATAGAGGGGTCGGTAGGGTGGTGAGGGCACTCAGGAGGGAGAGGCAGGTGGATCTCTGTGAGTTTGAGGCCAGTCTGGTCTACATACTGTGTTCCAGGACAGCCACTGCTACATAGTGAGACCCTGTTTCAAAAAAAAAAATCCCCCTATAAAAAACAAACCAAGTTGCTTTATTTCTGGAAACCAAATTTCTTTTGTTGGAGAGAATTGTCATTGTTTAGTCAAAGTGGAGGTGCTTTACAAAACAGTATTCTAACATGGCCTAACCGTGGTGATAGCTGACTGTTGTAGCAAACAGATCCCCAATTACACAATGGCTGGACTGTGACAGAAGTTGTTTTGTACTCATGGGAAGTCTAAAGTCACCCTCTCCATGAAGCCACTCAGGGCCCAAACCTCCTCCATGCTGCGGCCACCCTTTTAACATACCTATATGTAGCTGACGGGAGGGGAGCCAGAAGACCGATGTCTTTGAGGGTGTTTACGGTTCAGGCCTGGAAGTAGTGAACATCACCTAAAAGATGAATGCTTAAAAACTCACTGCCTTAGATCAGGTGCCCTGAGGGCCAAGCATCAGGGACCCTCCATAAGGTCTTATTAAAGAAGGATGCTCAGAGTGAAGGAACTAAGGGTAGAATCCAGCCTCTGCTCGGGCCACAGTCTCAGCAGCAGCCTCCTCTCACGGAAACCCTTCTGAGACATTTTCTGTGAGTCCCTAGTTAGTAGACTATCTGGTGTCAGGATCTCATACCTGGGAAATGAGTTTACATCGAAGCCGTACTTCCTGCTTCCAACCACTTCCCTGGCTTCCTGGGAACCAGAGAGCATGCCTGCAGGTTCCTGCAGCAAAGCCTTCTCTTCTCCAGAAAGTATAAGAACGGATTCCACTTCTACCACACAGGCTCCCATTTCGCTCTTTAGATCCCATGATGCTGTCTGTCACTGGTGCCGGGGCCTGAACTAGCCTTGGAGGCCCTGCCATGCTTTTGCTCTTCTATCTGTCCATTAATAACTATTCTAATGAACACCTTACTACCCAGTAATCTTCCCTAGTGTTCTCTGATCTCCCCCGCCTTCCAAGGCAAGACAGGGGAAATAGAATTGCGCCAGGATAAGGGCTCGGGAGAAGTCTGACCTCATCTTGAGCCCCAAGAAGTTCTGGGACAGGAACAATGCTAAAAAGATCCCTTCTCTATCCCATGGTAGAAGTGTCACTTCTCTGTGATATTTTATTTGTGCTTGGATAAATAAAGCTTGCCTGGAGATCAAGAGGAAAAGGCCAGCCATTTTACGTAAACAAAGTCAGGAAGCACATGCCCTTCATCAGATCACTTAGCAGGCAAGGTCTCTGTGTGTTCAAGGCCATACTCGGGAACAGAGCCAAGCTGGTGACACACGCCTTTAATCTCAGTACCAACCATAGAGACCTGGAGGTCTGTACAGACAGACAGTGACAAGGAAGTGAAGTAGCTGGGCTAAGAGCCAATGAGAGGGCAGAAAAGCAAGGCTTATAAAGGCGTGGGTAGACAGGAAGTGGCTCGCATTTGGAAGCTGCTGAGTTGGTGAGGTAAGGTTGGCTGGTGGCTTTTTCTATTTCCCTGATCTCTAAGGCTTTCACCCCTATATTTGGCTCTGTGTTTTTTATTTAATAAGACCATTCAGAAATTCGTCTACACTTCTCTGACTTCCTCCAGTCTCCAGTGAAGTGCATCTGGGAGCAGCGGGCTGTAGCATGAATCCTAATTGATCTTATTAATAAAAACCCGGAGTCAGATATCAGGGTGAAAGCTGAAAGATCAGAGAAGCAGAGCAGCTACCTCTATGAAATCCTCAGCAGAAAAGGGCTCTCAGCTCCTGTCTCCTCCCATCTTATATTCCTCTCTCCACCCAGCCATATCACTTCCTGTCTCCACCTCCCTAGTGCTGGGATTAAAGGTGTGAGATCCCAAGTGCTAGGATCAAAGGTGTGTGCCACCACTGCCTGGCTCTGTTTCTCTTTTAGACTGGGTCAATCTTGTGTAGCCCAGGGTGGCCTTGAACTCACAGAGATCCATCTGTCTCTGCCTCCTGAGTTCTGGGATTAAAGGTGTGTGCCACCACTGCCTGGCTTCTATGGCTAACTAGCAGCTGGCTTTGCCCTCTGATCTTCAGGCAAGCTTTATTTGTTAGAGCATACACAAAATATCACCACTGTGGGCAGTCCACACTCCCAGCAACGGCATGGGTAGGGTTAAGGCTGTGTCCTCTGCAGCAGGAGAGAAAGACAGTCTCCAATAAGATTTTGGAGATAGGGGCTCCAAGGGTGGTGTGGAGGTTTGAATGAGAAATGTCTCTCAAGGACATTTGAGTGCTTGGTCCCCAGCTGGTGGTACTGTTTGAGGAAGCTTTGGTGGAAAGTGGAGACAGGCTTGAGGAAGTATGTCACTGGGGTTTGAGAGGGGATGCAGTGAAGAAATGGCGGATGTGACTGCTCCATGATATGGTTACGGTTTTTATTGTAGATATGAGGGAGAGAACAGTCAGAGGCACCTGAAGAGTCCAGAGCATAAAGAGAAAGAAGTAGACTGAACACGGCAAGTTGGTTGGACATAGCCAGGACTAGGGAAGTGGGAGAGTGAGAGAGAATAATGTAGATAGCAAGAGATAGAGAATAGAGCATAGTGAGGGACAGTAATAGAATAAGAGAAAGTGGATAGCAATACACACACACACACACACACACACACACACACATATATATATATATATAGAGAGAGAGAGAGAGAGAGAAAGAGAGAGAGAGAGAGAGAGAGAGAATAGTGGGTTATAAGGAGGGTGAGTAGCTGTGGGGAAGGAAGGACCAGGAGACTGGCATGGGGGCTTTGAAATGTATAAAAGTACTTGTGAGTAGGAACTGAGGGAACCTGGAGGCTAGCATGAGCTTTGATATGCAGCCACAGGTGTGTAGGTCAATGGAGAGCCATGAATCCTTTCTTCCAGTGGTCAGGGAAATGACTCCTTTTGGCATATGAGAACTGGTTTCACAAGTTCCTGATGAATGCTGGCTTTTATCCAATCACTAGGAATCCTCCAATAGACCAGGTTGAGGTCATTTCTGGATATTGGACAGCCTGAGACTAACAGATGGGAGTGGGCTTTGATATTTCAAACCCTTATACCATTCCCAGTGTGTTTCTGTTCCCAGTCTCTTTGTCAGTCTCTGTATCTGTCTTTGTCACTGTCTCTCTGTCTCTGTCTCTCTCTGTCTCTGTCTCTGTCTCTCCCCATGACTTCTCTTAGCTTCATGCTTTTGGTTCCAGATGTGAGCTCTCAGCTTGTTCACACTCCCATGCCTGCTGCTTGCTGCCATACCTCTCCACCATGGCAGACTCTTCTCCCTCTGGAGCTGTAAGCTCAAATAAACTCTTTCTTTTATACATTGCCTTGGTCATAGCCACAGAAAAGTGACTGATACAGGTGAGGAATTAGAATATCTAAGCTCTCTCCACTCCCCTGAGCTGGTCATTTCCCAAGGACACAGGGAGGAGAATGGGGGAAAAACTGAACATCATTTGAGAAAAACGAGTGGCCGGGGAAGGAGACTGTGCTCCAGGCAAAGGAATCAGCCCCATGGCCCCTCAGCTGAGATGTGAATGGAAGGAGGAGACAGGGGCACAGCTGGTCATCAGGTCATCACACCCCCATGCTCAGGCCTGTGGCTGGGCGTGGGGTGGGATGGGGTGGATGGCTCACATCCTCCACTGGGAGGACCAGGAAATAGTGATGCTAGGGTTCTGAGGATGTCCCATCTGCCCCCATCTCACAAACCATGTCTTGCAAAATTAAAAGATAAAGAAGGGGATGGGGAGAGGTATGAGTGAGGAGTGGCTATTCCCACCTCCAAAAAGTGTTCCCTTTGCTGGCCCTGGGCCTGCCACCAGTCTCTTGGTGACATGCTACTTCTTTACTTTCATTGCTTGTTGTAGCTCACCTCTCACAAAGAATTCCAAGGGAACATCTAGAAATGCCATGTCCCATGTCCCATGACAGCATACTGGGGAGAGCAATTCAGTGAGTGCCAGCCAAGTGTCAGGTCAATGCTGGACATAGCACCGTGGACCTCCTATCACCCAGGGACCAATGTTGTGGAATAATCTTTTTGTACACTGTAAAGATGTGTTACTTGGATTGGTTTAATAAAAAGATGAATGGCCAATAGCTAGGCAGGATTTTGGGGGCAGAGAGGACTGGGAAGAAGAAAGTGGAGATGCCAGGAATGTAGAGCAAGCAGGATGGGCTCTATGGAAATGAGGTAATAAAACCACAAGGCAGGAAGTAAATTAATCGAAATGGGTTAAATTAAGTTATATATATATATATATTAAGAGCTAGTTAGAAACAAGCCTAAGCTATTGGCTGAGCTTTCATAATTAATAAGAAGTCTCTGTGTGGTTATTTGGCAGCTGCAGGTGGGAAAGAGAAAGACCGATTACAGACCAATGCTCCCAGAGTGAAGCTTTATCTTACTTCACTTTCCTTCCTTCCTCCTTTCCTTCCTTCCTTGCTTGCTTGCTTGCTTCTGTTACTGTGGTACAGCCTCTGTGGGGCTAATGGATTCGTCCCCTGCTGTCCCTGGTCTGACAAGAAGCAGGGACATATAACATGGGCTAATTCTTTTAAGCATCAAAATGACTCTAAGAAGCAGGTTTTCTTTCATTCCGATTTATTTTTGGAGGTGGGGATTGAGACAGGGTTTCTTTGTGTAACAGCTCTGGATATCCTGGAACTCGCTCTGTAGACCAGGCTGGCCTCACACTCACAGAGATCCACCTGCTTCTGCCTCCTGAGTGCTGGGATTAAAGGCATGGGCCACCACTGCCTGGCTTTTTCATTCTGATTTTAAGGATGACAAAACTAAATGTTAAAGGGTTGAGGCAATTTACCCCCAAGAAGTGGCAAAATGGTATTGTGGCAACCTGGCACCCAATTGGGCTCAGGGAGTCTGTTTGTTGAATGAATTAGTGACTGTGCCCCAACCAAATGGAGAAACTGAGGTCAGGCATTGACTGTACTGCCTCCAAAGCTGTGTGTCCCTCACACACAGGCTCCTTTGGCCCTCATGTTCTGGGTGTGGAGGTCCAATCAGAGTGACTGGGCTTCCTACTGCTCAGAACCTCCTTAGTGCAGGAGCCCAGCATACTTGAAAACCACCATGCACTCTGACCTCAGAGGCAGTCAGGGAGTAGGAGGGGACTCTGGAATGTCATTAGGGAAAGTCATGGAGCTGAAGAATGAATGCCCCAGAGCACAGTGTCTTTCCTGTTACTTGTGAGCAGTGGTCCCCACTAAGAACCTTGTCTAAATCTACTGACCTGGCCTCCCCACCTTCTGCTTCCTCAGTCTAGAAAATTGTTCTATATTCTGCATGGCTCTTCTCTGTTCTGGCTGAGCCCACTGCCTAGTAAAGGAGCCTCTGGTCAGATCCAGGACTTCAAATTCCAAAACCCAGAAGGCCAGACTCAGGAAAATCAAATGGCATCTTACCCACAAATCCTGGCCTTGGTTCTTAAAGTCCTATCATTTGAAAATCATTGAAATCTGAAAAATCCAGCCTTTGAGATTCCAGGGCTGGCAAAATGGCTCAGTGGGTAAGGGTGCTTGCTGCCAAACCTCATGACCTGAATTCGATCCCCAAAACACACATGATGGGAAGAAAGAATCAACTCGAGAAAATTGTTCTCTGACCTCCACATGCTGTGGTATATCCACACCCACACACATACACAAAATAAGTAATTCTAAACACAAACAAACAAAAACCCTCCAGGCTTCCCCTACCACCACCTACATTCCTGCTCTTTATTCTTCCCTGACAAACGCACGTTGGGACGAGTGCGACTCCAGAAAAGAGGAAAGATCCTCTCTCTCTCTCTCTCTCTCTCTCTCTCTCTCTCTCTCTCTCTCTCTCTCTCTCTA
>CABHPH010160145.1:0-21215 GCA_902168325.1 Peromyscus nudipes | reverse complement strand
TCTCTCTCTCTCTCTCTCTGTCTCTCTCTCTCTCTCTCTCTCTCTCTAGCAAGACTTGATTTGGGCGTTCACCAGATAGCTCAATAAAGGCTCAACTTGAACTGTGGGAGCCTGGAGACCTTGAACACCACTGTGAAAACCTCAGACTCCCTCCTGAAATAGGCAGACCTAACTGTCCTTTGAGGATGATGAGGTTGGAGTTTGCCCAGTTTTGGATGCCCAGCCTACAGTGTGGCAGAATTTATAACCCCCAGCCCCCAAGCCTGTCTTCTTCTAGCTGCCCCAGGGGCTGCCATGTGATAGCAGTTCCTAGTTGCCATTGGCCATTAGATGTTTCTGTCTGCAGGACAGAATGCTGTGGCATAGATTGTCCCTGGGCATAGCTGGGCAGAGGCTCTGGATCGAAGGCATATCTGGTTCAGAATGGGAAGCTTGTTCACCAGCATTCTCAGCTTGCCTCAGGCAAAGGCTGGTGAACAGAGCTGTAGGGAAGGCAGTTGGAGAGAGCTCAATATTTGATAAACACCCACTGCATGGCAGCCATTATCTGTGGGCACACAATCTTTGTGCTGAGTTTTGGTCTAGCTAGAGAGACAGATGTTGATGAAGTAACTGCTTGAATTAGTACACATCTTTCAAAGTCAGCCAACCTTACAAGGCACATTGAGGGTGCTCCAAAACCCAGCAACTGCTGTTGTTGTCACCCACCTAGCTTCATGTTCTTACCTTTTGGATCTTCCTCTGGGGACACTTCTGCCTTCCATCCACCCTCATGACCCAGGCACAATGAAAGGGCCACTTTGGGTAAGCACAGACTTTAACAAACCAGAGCACTCCACTTCTTGACCTCTCTGATGATTGGTCAGAGATGTAGTTGGGAACTAAATCTGGTTTTTGTAAAGACAACTGAGAGAAAATGAAGCTCCTACTCAGCTGGGAGTTCTAAACTGGAAGGTCAAAAATCTGGAGCCACTTTGGGGCCCTAAGGGAGTCCAAGAGGGGAGGTGAGAGACCTGTCATTGGCAGACTCTGGCAGTGCTGTTTGAGATCCTAGATCCAGCATTACTCAAAGCCAGACATCCCCCAGGCTTTTCTGTTATCAGAACCAGCAATCACCCTTTCTGGCTTAAGTCTCGCTAAGTTTGCTTACCCATCAATTGCAATGAGAGCTTAGTCTGATGCTAGGGGACTAAAAGGTCGAGGAAGGCTACCCCGAGACAGGACATTCATGCTGAGCACTGAAGGGCAAGGAAAAGAGAAGGAGATAAGAGACATGTGTGAACTCAGCAGTTTGGGGATCTGAAAATCGTGAGATAGTCAGGAATATCTGAATTCATTCTTTGAGGCCAGAGTCACCATGGGGGTAGGCCAGTCACAATTATTACCCCCACTGCTCATGTCAGTCTCTGTGTTCAGTTTCAGTAAACATGGAAATGGTCATCTGTATCCAGCTACGATAAGACCTATGCTCTAATGTACTCCCTGTGTGGGCAGAAGATGGTCTTTCTGTTCTGATCAGTCTCAGGAGAGCAAGGCCCAAGTGGCCTTCAAAAAGCACCCAAGCTTCAGGCTGTGGAGGCAGGAAAAGAGAGAGAGGGAGGGAAAGAAAAGGATGGGTGCGGGGACCGAGAAAGAACAATTAAAACAAAAAGCAATAACAAACTGTAAATGGACCTACTTTTTAAATACAAATAAGCATTTCATAATTTACTAGCTTTATAACATCATATAATTTTGTGGCTTCGACTTTCTTCAATTTTAAGTGTTTGTTTTTTCATTATGAAAGTCGTAAAACTCCTTTTTGCAATGTGCAGAAGAGACTTGTAACTCTTTATAATGTTCTAACCCCACTGCAGTCAGGTTTGTGGTACTTTTCTGTTTGGCTGCTTCCAAGCAGTGTGAGCGCAGTGCCACTTTTCAAATGTCGGCGTGCACACAAGTCCCTAGGGATTTATTTAAATGCAACTCGTGGCTCAGTGGGTCTGGATGTCACTGGGATTGCAGATATCTGATATGCTTCAAGGTGTGCTAGGCGGTTTCAGACCTCAGAGTGAGCCAGGCCCAGCCCGACAAATGCCAGGCTACGTGGCCGCAGGTAACCACTCAGGGCTCTTGTCTGACCCTGTGAATCCTGGTTCTTAGGGAGGTCCTGTTAATCTCTAGTTGAATTAAAGGGCCAGAGTCAGAGGGTGTCTAAGCACCACTGCAGTACAACTGGGAGAATTGGGTGACTTTGGAAGGGCAATCTTGTGAGGCCACTAAAGCAGGGGACCTGTGGGAGTCTGTTCCAGAGGGAGTTTCCTAGGAGTGTGGCCCCAGGAACTGCTGAGGAGTGAGATCCAAGCACTGCAGGACTCAAGCTTGCCTCAGAGGATTGCTCAGAATGTGCTGTAGACGCACACGCTGACCCCCAGTTACCCTTCCTCCTGCAGCACCCATGTGAATGCTCGGTACATGTTTAATTAGGTTGGCTATTGCTTCCGTTTCCTTTCTGTTGCTGTGATAAAATACTCTGACCAAAAGCAGCTTGGGAAGGAAAGGGTTTATCTGACTTATACTTCCAGGTCACAGTTCACCACTGAGGGAAGTCGGGGCAGAAACTTGAAGCAGAAACCATGGAGGAACACTGCTTTGCTGCCTTACTCAGATTCAGGCTTAGCTAGCCTTCTTACACAACTCATGACTACCTGCCTAGGGAATGGTGCTGCCTGTGGTGGACTGGGTCCATCTACATCCATTAACAGTCAAGACAATGAAATGCCCCATAGACATGCTGATCTGATCTAGGCAACTGCTCAGTAGAGGTTTTCCTCTCAGATGATTCTAGGCTGTGTCAAGTTGACTATCAAAGCTAACTAGGCTAGCAACTATGGTGGGTCATTTAACTAGCTTGCTAACCTTCAGCCGCAGTCTATGCTCACTGCCTGTTTCCAGCTGAAATCTTCTATTCTAAGCCTACAAATATCCACCTGGCGGGGGGGGCACTTATTTATTAATTCTCTGGGGCCCCAGCAAAGCTAACCTTGCTCTCTCTTTCACTTACCATGAACAAGCACCTGCCTATTGTCCACCCACATAGCCTGGCATTTACCCTCCCAGGGCCTGGCCCCTTTGAATGCCCTTGCTTTATCTTCAGGGTTCCAGCTGAGCTGAAGGACTTCCAGATCCCACTTCTAGGTTATCTTTCCTGTCTCTGTGTTGGTCAGCTTTCTGTCACCATAACAAAATACCCGAGGAAGGAAAGATTTCTTTTGACTCTTGGTTTAAGGCTACAGTCTCTGGTTCCATTGCTTTGGGACTGAAGTAAAGCAGACTGTCATGGCAGAGAGGGTGTGCTAGAGCAAGAGTGGTCCCCTCCCTGTAGTCAGGAATCAGAGAGCACACAGGGGCTAGGCATAATATACATCCTTCACAACCCCCTCCCCAAGTAACCACTTCCTCCAACAGGTCCCTCCACCTCCCGGTAATGTCACAGGTCATGAATCCATTGATGCATTGATTCATTGATCATGAGAACCCCCATGATCCTACTGCCTCTCAGTGATTAGATCCACTGTCTGGGAACCAAGCTTCCAGTATATGAGTCTCTTAGAGGGATGCTTCAGATCCAACAGTAATAGCCTCAAGTGCTGTTGTTCCCTGCTGTGATCCCTACAGAACCAGCTTCCCTCCATCCCTCAGAATCTGGATCAGACCTTCTACTTCACAAGTCTTCAAGTCCCTTAGCTACGAGGGCTAACCTCGTCATGTACTTGTCTTGAACGCACCATATATAAGGCATGTGCTCTGGGGAGCAATAAGCTTAGGACCAAAACAAAGGAGAATTAATATACAACAGGGAAGTCTGATTCAAGTTCAGACGTCCTCACTTCCCCAGCAGCCCAGCAAAATGCCAGAATTGAGTATCTTTGGTCCACTCTGGGTCATGTGCTGATGTTTATGCCAATTGCTGTGACTAGGAAAATCAACAGCCCTGACTGGCCCAGCTTAGCTCACATGGCTACTACTGTAGGAGCCAGAGGGATTCTAAGTGGAGGTCAAGTTCTGGAAGACAAGGCCCACAGGTGCCACCAGGGAAGTTACTTAGACAACTTCCCCATGACTGTAGCTAGTGTCTGATTCTCCTCCAGCTATGCAGGGAGCATGTGTCTTTCCAGTGTGTCATTCCAGAATATCATTCCAGATGAGGGGATGAGGAGTTTTATAAATGACCATCAACTACTTTTGATGCAAATGACTTGCTATGTAGGTCACCTAGGGAGCAAATCGGAGCAAAATGTGACAAGAGATCTGCTTGTGTGACAACGTGTATTAAGGAATGTGTCCTGACATTTGGAGGGTCACAGGCTGAGGTTGGCTCAGCGTCTGTGTTAGTTCCAGAGCACCTGTGTGTTTCACAGACTCTGCACATCTTGCAGGGGAGGGTGGATGGGGGTGGGTAGTGTGGTGATACATTGTGTCCCCCAATATATTGTGCATCCTAATAAACTTATCTGGGGTCAGAGGACAGAACAGCCACTAGATAGACACAGAGGCCAGAAAATGGTGGCACACACGCCTTTAATCCTATCACTTGGGAGGCAGAGATCCATCCGGATCTCTGTGAGTTCAAAGCCACACTGGAAACAGCTAGGCATGGTGACTCACGTCTTTAATCCCAGGAAGTGATGGCAGAAAGCAGAAAGGTATATAAGGCGTGAAAACCAGGAACTAGAGCTGGTTAAGCTTTTAGGCTTTTGAGCAACAGTTCAGCTGAGATTCATTCTGGATGAGGACTCAGAGGCTTCCAGTCTGAGGAAATAGGATCAGCTGAGGAATTGGCAAGGTGAGGTGGCTGTGGCTTGTTCTGCTTCTCTGATCTTTCAGCATTCACCCCAATACCTGGCTCCAGGTTTGTTTTTATTGATAAGACCTTCTGACAGTTCATGCTACAGGGTAGGACTTCTGTCTGGATGAGTGAGGAAAACAATGTCCAGAGACTTCAAGGCTTTTATCCCAGGTGACACAGCCAGTAGAATCTTAATCCCTTCTCTGAAGCCCTGCGCTGTTGGGTAGGGAGGTCGGTGTTCTGGGACTTTCTGATGGCTTGCTAAGGGGGGGTTCTCAATTTCAAGGGTCAAGGAGGAAGGATCTAGAATACCTTGTATTAGTTATTTTTTTTATTGCTGTGATAAAACACCATGACCAAGGTGATTTATAGAAGGAAGGTTTCTTTGGCTTCCAGTTCCAGAGGGATAAGAGTCTGTCATGGTTGGGAAGTGTGGCAGTAAGGAGCAGACACGGTTCCAGCTACTGGATGTTGAGAGCTCACATGTTGAGCTGCAGGTGCCAAACAGAGGGAGCAAGCTGGGAATTATACCAGGCTTTGGAACTTCAAAGTCCACCGCCCGTGACGTGCTTCCTCTAGCAAGGGCACACCTCCTCCATATACCCACACAGTGCCATCAACTAGAGACCAAGTACTCAAGCATCTCAGCGAATGAGGGAAGTTCTCATTTACACTACTACATCCCCTTTGGGACCTTGTGGAAGTGTACCTCTTAGATTGGCTCTCCTCAGAGGTGGACCCAAGAGGTGGGAGGTCCAGCTGTGGTTTGGAGGGGACAGTGTACTGAGAGGCCTTGAGAACAGAGAGCAAGCAGCCAATGCAGAGCACTGGGCCCACATGCTGTCTGAACAACTGGAACAGAAGGCCAGGGACTTGGAGACCCAGGGCAGAAGCACTCATGAGTTGTCCTACTTGAATGCTGAGGGAGCTGGCATGCCTGTACCTTGACTGTTGTCAGCCATTGGTTGGAGCTGCTCCACAGGGGTGGTGATTTGCCAGCAAGTCTAGCAGGGAGAAGGAAGCCTCAGGCGCTGCCAGATGGACAGGCCTCTGTGGCCCGCCGAGGGTGAGGGGGTCTAATGGTGGGTGGGCAGAAGCCGGAGAGGGCTTTCCTCCCAAGCTTCGGGCGAACCAATCTCTGTAGGAAAGGAGGGCATGATTCTGAAAATCAGGCCATCCTAAGTGCTTAGTATTGGTAATTCCAGGGACAGAGGCCATGAGGCCTATGGTAGCTTCAAGGCCTGAGGAGCCACATGGCAGGTGAGGCTGGCAGGGCCAGGACTAACTGTGTTTTCTCCCCTGCTGTTTTCCTCTGTCTTTTGTGAATGTACCTGGGGCTGAAGCCAGAGCCTCCTGAGAGCTGGGAGACAGCGCAGGTTAGCTAGTTCTCACCACTTTTAACAGAATCAGGATAAAATGTTTAGATTCACAAAGGGGAGAAACAGTGGTTTAATGGACATCCACATGGAACCACTCTAGTGTATGGTGCCATCCCAGGCCGGAGAGAGAGCTTGGCTGTTGCAAGCTGGACCCACCTCTTCAGGATGTAAATTGGGCTTCCTGGGTCTCCCCAGCATCCCCTAGCAGGTGAGGTCATGGAAGGTTATAGGAAACATGTGCCTGTTCTTTAGAACCAGACACTGTTGTTTCCACCAAAGTAATCACGAGGCTAGGTAACATTCAGGTGGAGAGGAATGTTGCCTCTTTCAACAGAAGAGCCATGAAGTCGCACAGCACAGGCTGGTGGGCCCAGAGAAGCCACAGATGCAATGGCTCCAGCACAGAGGGGACATATGGAAGTGGCCAGCCAGTCTCTGATGCCATTACTCTTAGCTGGCTTCCAAAGTGCTTCTGAACAGAGAGAAGAGGAAGAATGGGGAGGAAGGAAGACCAGTGTTCAGAGCCTGTATTTCTTCACTGTCCCAAATCTACCGTATGGATGTCCCATGCAGAATGGGCATGGACAGCAACTTCCAGACAATGCTCCATGGACTCACTCAGGGACGATACACCAACCTGTGGTAAATGCCTCCCCAAATATGAATCAATTGTTTGACTAACTAGATAGTCCTTGACATTGTCTCAGACCCCAAACTCAAAACTGATGTGAGTTACCTGGAACCTGAGAGCCAAGTACTTGACTATGATGAGGAAGTGCCCCAGGCATTGTAACATGGAGGGTGCCCTCTGGGTTTGTGGGGCACATTGCATGTGTGCCAAGAAACAGACACTCTGGCTGTATGTTTCCATGCCCAGGATGATCCCACTGAGAGTGCTGGGTGTGGACAAGTGAACACAGTAGCTTGTAGGACTTGTGAGAGCTCAGGGGGTGGCCATCTGTCCCATTCTTATTTGTAAAGTGTCTAAGTTAGGGTTTCCATTGCTGTGAAGAGACACCATGACCACAGCAATTCTTATAAAGGAAAACATTTAATTGGGATGGCTTACAGTTCAGAGGTTTAGTCATTATCATTATGGTGGGACATAGAGGCATGCAGGCAGACATGGTGCTGGAGAAGGAGCTGAGAGCTTTTCATCTTGATATTCAGGCAGCAGAAAGTGTGGTCTGAGACTGGACATGACTCAAGCATATATGAAACCTCAAAGCCCACCTCCACAGTGACACACTTCCTCCAGCAAGGCCATACCTATTCCAACAAAGCCACACCTCCTAATAGTGCCACTCCCTCTGGGGGCCATTTTCTTTCAAACCACCACATGGGGACCTCGCTCATTCAGTCTGCTGAAGGGTGTGTGTACCACATGACTGTGAGAAGCTGTTATGTCAAAATATTAATGAAGTCTCATTCTAAAGGTAAAACTAAGAGCAATCCAGATCTTCTTCCCCCAGTCCGTGAGCACAGGTGCATCTCAAGAAGTGGAGCAGGCAGGTGAGAAGAACTGTCATGGAGCCACATGGTAGCTACATCCAAATGTCTCTGTCCCATCTGCATTGGCTTTGAGGGGTGACCGGTTTTGTCTGAGGCATCAGATGATGAACCTAGGGTCTCCTCATGAGTGCTGGGCAGGTGCTCTGCCACTGAGCTTTGAGTAATACAGGGTCTACCGCAGTAACATTCCACACATGCATCCCCTCCCTCATGGGTTGGATTGTGTCGTTAAGTGTTCCTGCAGCTGAACAGCACAAACAGGCAGAACCACAGCATTTGCCAGGAAGAGCCAGACAGTGGTAGCTGTGAGTGTTTCGTGTGGTCAGTGCACAGTACACACATGGTAATCTCTAGAGTACTGTCTCGAGGGAGCTAGAAAGTGGCAGGACCCTTCCTCAGTCCACAAATCTTGGAACTCCTTTTCTCTTTCAGTTCCTGACCTCAGCTTTTATAATGCAAGTTTTCTCTTCCCTAGCCTTGTAATCTAAGGAGGAAGTGATGGCTCCCCATAATACATCAGGGCACCATGACCAGAAAAGAGGATGGGGACTTCCACAGAATCCCTTCATCTGGCCATCAGGGGCTTGTCCCTAATCTGTGCCCAGAAGACACTCATTACTGGTAGGTGGATGTGTAGCTAGAGTTTTCCTGCCTGGTCCACAGTCAGGACAAATCTCTCTCACCTGCCAGTCCCATAGCCGCTCAGACCCAACCAAGTAAAAACAGAGACTTATATTGCTTACAAACTGTATGGCCGTGGCAGGCTTCTTGCTAACTATTCTTATATCTTAAATTAATCCATTTTTATAAATCTATACCTTGCCACGTGGCTCATGGCTTACCGGCATCTTCACATGCTGCTTGTCATGGCGGCAGCTGGCAGTGTCTCTGCCTCAGCCTTCCACTTCCCAGAATTCTTCTCCTCCTTGTCCCACCTATACTTCTTGCCTGGCCACTGGCCAATCAGTGTTTTATTTATTGACAAATCAGAGCAATTTGACATACAGACCATCCCACAGCTCTATATAGTTATTGTACTTTTGTATATAGTTTTTCTTATGTTAGTCATAACCTTTTTCCTTTTTTCTTTTTATTAAAATAGAAAAGGGGAAATATGGTGATATTTTATTTGTACTAAAATGTGATTTGTATGTTAATAAATAAGGTTGCCCGGGGGTCAGAGCTATTAGAGCCATAGGAAAAGCTGGGCAGTGGTGGTGCATGCCTTTAATCCCAGCACTTGGTAGGCAGAGCTAGGTAGATCTCTGTGTGTTCGAGGATACAGACAACATTGGAGACACACACCTTTAATCTCAGTACCAACCATAGAAGACCTGGAGGTCTGTACAGACAGGCAGTGACGAGGCGGTCATGTAGTTGGGTTTACAACCAATGAGAAGGCAGAACAGAAAGTCTATATAAAGACAAACACACAGGAAGTAGGTCTCTCTTGGCTGAAGAGGATCACTGAAGCAGGAAGGGTAAGGCTCTTAGCTCTGACCTCTTGGGCTTTTATCTTTACATTGGCTCTGTGTTTCTTATTTAATAAGACGGTTACTTCTACATGGATGGGTAGCTGAGACCCTTCAATGAGGACATCAGAGTTGCCTCTTCCAAAGGGCTGGGGGAGGAAGGCAAAGGACCCTATGCTGGGTGAGAGCCTTTGGGCTTCTGTAGAAGAATACCATAAACATAGTGGCTTAGAAACTAATCACAGCCCAGGAGTCATTAGAACAGTCACACAGCAGATAAGAATTTCAGTATATGAATTTGAGGAACACAGGCTTTGGGACTGTGACAGTTGTCCAGGATTGATGGTGTGAATTAGTTTTCTGTGTTGATTCCATGCAGAGAGAGCCTGCTTTCTTTAATGAAATAACTTCTCCCACTAATGAGTCTCCCTATAGCATGGAAGGGGTGGAGTTTGATTTGGTTTTGGTTTTCTTCTCTAAATTACCAAAAGGACTTTTTTCTTTTAGTAATAGGAAGCAGCATCCCATCTGAAGGAAAGTCATTAGTCCATCAATGCCACCAATATGCTTCCTGTTCATGACTCACTCCTCAGCTCCACCAGGCAAAGCCCCTGTGTTCTCACTGTGAGTCAGTTACAGATGAGTGTGCCGTCACATCCACAGACCACACATTCACACAGGGCTCAACATGGCCTCATGGCTCCCCAGGCCAGCTGCATAGACAACAGTGCCTGAAGGAGGCACGTCTGCCCCTCACAGTTCTGCAAAGCTTGTTAATTCTTAGACAGTTGGGTGTGAATATCACATTGGCATTTATAGTGTCTTTGACACACTCCGTCTCACCCACTCGGAACCACGCACCTGCAGAGGGAAGGCGAGTGTACAGCAGCAGATGTTGTGTGCCCTGGGAATGCTTAAATATGTGCTTGCTATAGAAGGCGTGTGTTACCCAACACAGACCTGGGGGAGGAGGAGAGGGATGGGTTTTTAACTTTTCTCTCTCTCTTTCTTTCTTCCTTTTCCTTTTCTTTGATCTCATGTGGCACAGGCTGACCTTGGACTCTACGTAGCTGAGGATGACCTTGAACTCCTAATCCTGGTGCCTAGTTTATGTGGTGCCAGTCTTCTGCGCATGCTAAGAAAGCTCTCTGTCAATCAAGCTGTATTCCTGGCCCCTTTTATCTTTAAGAGCAGGGTCTTGGTATGTTGTCTAGGGTAGAGTGTGGTGGCTACTCCCAGACACAGTCCCACTGCTGACACTTAGTGTAGATATCCCTTGCTTATAGCATACAATAGTGGAAAACTCACAATACTCAGATAATCCTCCTGCCTCAGCCTCTGAAGGATGGGAACAACAGGTGCCGGAATGATAGGTATATGCCACTGCAACCAATAAGCTTTATCTTTGTGTGTGTGTGTGTGTGTGTGTGTGTGTGTGTGTGTGTGTGTTTGAGTTGTGTGGGTGTTGTGTACACGTGTGTGCAAATGCATGTGGGTGCACACACATGTAGAGGCCAAGTTCGATGGGTTTCTTCCCCCGATCATTTCCCACTTTTATGTGTTTATTTTTGGAGACAGCATCCGCCAGTGAACCTGAAGGTCCCCAGTTTGGCTAAGCTGACCGGTCAGTGAACTTCGGAGATCTCCCTGTCTCTGCCCTCCAACCTCCTGCGCTGGTGTCACAGAAGCACGGTGACACCCTGGCTGCTTACATGGGTGCTGGGTGGGGAGCCAAGCTGAGGTCTCACTCTTTCATGAAAGGCACTGTACCCATAGCCTTCTCCCCAGGCCCAGACTTAACCTTTTAAAACAAAACCAGGAAGATGTTGGAACTTATATGAAAAACAAATAGAACAAACCGGGGCTATGGAGTCAGATACACCTGGTTGTAGGTTCCAACTCTACAATTTAGTAAGCTGTGTGATGGTGGGTTACTCACTTGGGCTCTCTGAGCCTCCTCATCTGTCAAATGGGGCTCTCAGAGGGATTTTCCTGTTAGGGTTGTAGTAAAGACAAGTTTAACCAATCCCCAAGCTGGACCATAAAGAGATGAGCATTTCATGGCTGTGGAGATGCTCAGTCAGTAAAGTGCTTGCCTTGCAAACAAGAGGCCCTGAGATGGATCCCCAGAAGCCATGTATAGATAGATATCAACAAAATTCAGAAGCTGGAGACAGAGTTCAGCAGCCAAAAGCACTGGCTGCTCTTGCAGACAACCTGAGTTCAGATCCCAGCACCCACAAGGCGCTCACAACCATCCTTAATTCCACTTTCAAGGGATCAAATGCCCTCTTTTGACCTCCATGGGCACCAGGCATGCATGTGGTACACAGACACACAGACACAGACACAGACACAGACACACACACACACACACACAGACAACACACATGTAAACATAACTTTTTCTTAATCTAAAAAATTAAAAAAAAAAAAGAAAACTCAATCATGATGGGGTACTGGAGGGACAGAGATGGGCAGATCTCTGGGACTCACTGGCTGGCCAGCCTGGCTAATTGATGAGTTTCAAGCTAGTGAGAGATCCTGTCTTAAACAAATAAACAAACAACAACAAAAACAAACCAAAGGTGAAGCCCAATGTGGTGGCACATGGGAGGCAGAGACAGGGAGATATCTCTCTGGTCTAAAACCAACTAAACAAAATAACCAACCAACCAAACAACAACAAAAACAACTGGATAGTTCTTGAGGAATGATGCCTGAGCTGAGGTTGACCTCCTGACCTCTGGCCTCCAAACACTTGCGCACATGTGTCCATGCAACTGCATGTGCATGCATACACACAAAGAAATAAACATCGCATCATTAAAGCATGGTAGTTAAGGGTGGCATGCTGGGACCACTCTGCCTTGATAGAAAAGACATTTAGTCTTTTCCTGGATGTCAGCTTCATACCCTCAGGTGACACATCACAAATCCCAGGGACAGGTCCACAAAAGCAGGTGCAGTGGCAATGCATCCACAGGCTCCAGCCTGCCACTAACTGATATGGGGACCCCACGGCTAGACTAAGTGTGTAGGAGGCTGGCTCCCTGTCTTCATCTGCTTCCCATTGATACAACAAAATACCTGACACTGGAAGTTTACTCTGCTCAGGTTCTGGGGACTGGGAAGCCCGAGAGCATGGTGCCAGCATTGAGTGAGGGCCAGTGTGTGTCAAGCCATGGAGGAAGGGCATTGGGCCTGATTCCCAGGATGGGCACTGCCACTCACGAGGTGAGCATTAGGCAGATGAGGTCCCCCATGCATGGGTTCCAGCAGTGCTGTCAAGTCCTGGTGCTGTCACTTTTGAGGGTGCCAGTCCTGGTGGTCTCCCTCTTATAGCACCATGGGGCTAGCAAATCCCCAGTCTTTCTTTAGCACTGTGACCCTGGCTGCCTTCCTGCTCGAGTCATGGTCCCAGGCACGGATGCCTCTCTGCTGCGGACAGTCTCTCTCAGGAGGAATCCAGGAGGGAGGCAGTTGTCCTCGAGGTCCTTGTGACAACCACAGTCTCCCCCACCCCCACCCCAGCCGTACCTCCCAGCTTTCTGTCTCTATCTGTATCCATCTAGACCAGGCAGGAAATTAAAGTGGGCACCAGGACCTTGGCAATAAATAGCTCAGCCCTGAGGCTCCTGTCTGCAAAAAGGAATGTGATCTGGGACCTTTTTTCAGATCAGCCACATGTCAGGCACTGGGGCTACAGGGGAACTCAGACTACTTCTGTCTCCCCTCAGTGGGGAGGAGGCAGAGAAAGGGAAAGAGGGAAGAGATCTAACCAGGAGCCCATGCCTTTGGAGAGCATGGGTGAACAGCTCCCTGATGGCCTTGAGTGAGGTTCCAGGCCTCTTTGGGGAGCCTCAGCTCCCTAATCTCTGAAGTAGGGACAGTGACGAGCCTGCTAGGTGGCTCTTGTTAAGATTAAATGAGTCAATCCGGGCATGGTGAAGCACCCCTTCAATACAGCACTCAGGAGGGGAGGTGAAGACAGGCAGATCTCTGCAAGTTCAAGGCTAGCCTGGTCTACACAGAAAGGTCCAGAAAAACCAGGCCTACATAGAGAGATCCTGTCTCAAAAAACAAAAAATAAGATGGGCAATGGTGACACACACCTTTAATCTCAGCACTTGGGAGGCAGAGGCAGGTGGATCTCTGTGAGTTCAAGGCTAGCCTGGTTTACAGAGTGAGTTATAGGGCAGCCAGGGCTACGCAGAGAAACCCTTACTCAAAAACAAACAAACAAACAAACAAACAAAAACCAACCAAAATAAGAAAACAAATTTTTTTTAAAAATAAATCAAATCCATCAGTGCCCTGGTCTTTCTTTACTGATTCCGACTTTATTTTGCTTTTATATTTTTTCTAGTTCCTTGGGGTAGAATGTATTTTATTTTTGAGACAGGCTCTCATTGTGTGGTCCTAACTGGCCTGAAACTTGCTTTGTAGTCCAGACCAGCTTTGAACTCACAGAGATCCACCTGCCTCTCCCCCGCCCCCCAGTGTTGGGATTAAAGGTATTTGCCACCATGCCTGGACCAGAATATTGTCTATTTAAGATCATCCTTCCCACTCCCTGTTTTGATGTAGACATGTCCAGCTGTAAATTTCCCTTCTGTTCATTGCTGAGCTTTTTGCATTAGCTAAGAGATGTAAGGATCCTAGGCATCCATCAGTCAACACACGGACAGATAATGTTGTCACATGAGGAGCAGTGGTACACGCCTGCAATCCCGGAAACTGTGAGGTAAAGTCAAGGAGACTACAACTTCAAAGCCATCCTGGGCTACTTTGCAAGAGCCTGTGTACAATATCAAACAAACAATGTTGTGCAGATATACAGCACAGCCTTTAAAAGGATGTTGTTGGTGATGTCCTGGGTGAGCCTGGAGGACATTACACGAAGGGAAACAAACAGGGCCCAGAAAGACAAGGGCCACATGATCTCACTCTTAGGTGGACTCTAGAGCTGAACAATAAAATCGAAGAGTAGGAAGAGTGATGGTTACTACAGATGGGGTGGTAGGGTGGCATGAAAGGGTGTTTATCAAAGGCCACAAAGTGTAAGCTGGGCAAGAAGGACACAGTTCAGCACTGTACTGCAGAGTGGCGACCGAACTAAAAATGATGCAGCACCCTCTTCAAATTTGCTGAAAGAGATTTTAAACATCCCAATCACAAAAGAGCAAAGAACAAGGTGACAGATTTGTTAATGAGCCTGATAAAATCATCACACATTGTATAAATATATCAAAACATCACATATCCTATAAATATGTGATTATTTGTCAATTTAAAACTTAGAAAAATTGGGCTGGAGAGATGACTTAGCCATTAAAAGTGCTTACTATTGTTGCAGAGGATCCTGGGCTGATTCCCAGCACCCACGTGGTGGCTCACTGCCCCTCGGAACTTCAGTTCCAGGGCCTCTGACACCCTCTTGTAGCTCTTGCATACACACAGAGTACATACTGACAAGCAGGCAAACACACACACATAAATAAAAATAAACACATAAGAAAAAGATTACAGGAAGCATCACCTGACAGTGGGCTGCTGTAATGGTAAGCTGCTTCTCAAGAAAGAGCAAGTGGGGAAGTAGTTTTCAATGGAGCAACATAACAAAGACCACTTCATGCCAGGGGACTGAGGTTCCCACTCCTAAGTCATTTTAACAGCTTGCACTTTATTAGGAGAATGCCCTAAGATCGCTTCCCTTCAACTCCTCTCATTCGGGTTCTGAGAAAGTCAGGCAAATCCAAATTGAGGAATCTACTATTAAACAAACAAACAAACAAACAAACAAACAAACAAACAAAAAATCAAAGTCTGGAGAAATGGCTGAGCATTTAAGAGCACTTGTTCTTGCAGAGGGCCCAGGTTCAATTCCCAGCACATATATGGCAGTTTTAACTATCTGTAATGACAACCACCTGTAATTCTAGTTCCAGGGAATCCAATGCCATCTTCTGGCCCCCCTGAGTATTGCAGGCATATGCTATAAATACATTCAAGCAGGAGTGCACGAACACACACACACACACACACACACACACACACACACACACACACACACATCCTGACCAGGTTTGCTGAAAACTGCCAAGGTCACCAGAAGCAAGGACAATCTGTACTGTGGTTTGAAGCTTGAATGGCCCCCAAAGGTCCATGTACATGGGAAGTGGAGGAACCTTTAAGGGGAGGGGCACAGGGGGAGAAGTTAGGTCTTTGGGGATATGCCCTAGAAGAGGGTATGGGGTTAGGATTAGGTTGAGTCTCCCTCTTTCCCCTCCTTCCCTCTCCATCTTCCTCTTCTTCCTAGCCACGAGGGAGCAGCTCTGCTTCAACATCTGTTCCCACCATGATGAACCACACTATCATAAGCAGAGAGTCATGGAGCCAAGAGAGATGTGTTGGAACCTCTGAAACTGTGAGCCAAATACACCTTCCCCCTCATAAGTTGATTAGCTCAGGTATCACAGCCACAGAAAATAGACTAATACAGTGTGCAAAACTTTTACTGGAGGGAGGAAACCGTTAAATGTAGTGTGGCAGCCTGGATGCACGACACTGAGAAGAAAGAGCAGACTCCTCGACAGCATGCATGAAAGTTGGTTCTTGCATGTGACAAAAGTCCTGCAGTGACATGTCAACAGAGGGAAGTGGTCAAGGGCCATGTAGGAACTCCACATGCTATCTTTGAATACTTCTATAAATCTAAAAACTTAAAATAGAAAAGTTTATTTTAAAATACACTTCATTTAGCCCGAAGTCTGGCATGTAGAAGGCATTCCCATGGGCTCACAGCTAGTGGACTCACAGGTGTTCTTCTTGGCCTCTTAGGCATACATCTACCTTAAAACACAGATGTGTTGGATCCTTTTCTGATTTCAGTGAAAGCATGGAGCAGGGAGCTAGCAGCCTCATTATTAGAAAATAGTCTTTGCCAGCCCAGTAGCACAGGGATCTTGTTAAGCCCTAAGTCGGACCACCACATCCCTCCTCTGCCCAACACCCTCTGTGGCTCCTGCCTTACACGGGACAGACACCAAAGTGGCTTGAGGGACTCTGTGAAGCACAAGGAGATGCAAGCACCTCCTCCCTGTTGTACTGGCTGTCTGACACCTGCCTGCCTGTCTGTCCCTCATCTGCCTGGACACCCCAGCCCCACAGTCAAGCACCTTCTCAGAGTCCTATTCAACACCACGGCCTTCCCCAGCATCCAGTGTTCTCCTTGTCACCTTTTCAGCTCCTACCTGTTGCCAGATGTGGCTCTCACCAAGGTGGGTTTCCTTGTTCCTTGCTAATTCTTGGATCTGGAATCTCCCAGAGGCTCATGCACTGAAGGCTTATTACCAAGGGTGGTGTGGTGGGGAAGTAGCTGAGCTTATATGGAGGTCCTTAAATGGAGAGGGTGTGCCTTTAAAGGGAACAGTGGGATCCTTGATCCTTAACATGCATATGCACCCTCTTTCTCTTCCCTCCCCCCCCCCCCACTTCTCTCCCTGGCCACTTAGCTCCACCATCTGCTCCTGCAAAGCTGTGCTTCTCACCATGGGCCTACAACAATGGAGCCAACCAAACATGGACTCAAGTCTTTGCAGCCATGAGCCTGAATGACCTTTCCTCATTGTAAGTTGGTTCCTCACCATTCGTGACAGTGGCAAGCTGGTGGACATACCCTGCTGCTGGGGAGGGGTGGCAGCATGCACTGACCAGCCCAGAAGGGGCGGCCGCTTCCCAGCAGCCTGACCTGAGTGGCGTAGGCATTTGCTTTGTTCATCTCTGTCCTCATCTGGTCTTTCTGCCACTCAGCGCTGCCATTTCTTAATGCTGGCAGGCCCTGTTTCTCAGTCCCTTTCTCAAATGCATTTCCCAAAATGCAGTCAGATTGCGACCTTCTTTGGAAATAGTGTCACTGTAGAGGTCATTAGTTAAAGTGAGGTCACCCTGGATTCCAGAAGGTCCTTTGTCTCACATAGCCAGTGTCTTTACATGAAGACTCATGCAAAGACAGACACACAGGGAGGTGTGTTGAGAGGAGTAAAGAGATGGCTGGAAGCCCAGGAAAGCTGAGGATTGTCACCCCTTCAGCATTGGAGTGACCCAATGACAGATCCCTTCTGCAGAAATAACTTGGGACAAGAGGCTGAATTTTTTTCCTTTCCCCAGTAGGGTTTGACCCCAGCTGTGTGACCTTGGATACATACTTGCCTTCTCTGTGTTTCTGTTTGCTCCTTATAAGAACAATGAATGCTAGCACCCGCCCCCGGAGGTTGCTGCAGAAATTAAGTGCCGTAACACCTCAGACAGTCTTGCCTGATCCTCAGGAAGGTCAGCTGCATTGTCATCCAGGGTCCCACTCTGCTTATCTTTATGCCTCCTGCCTCATCCCGTGCCCTTACTGAAAACCCAATTTTCTTCCACCCAACCTAATCTTTTTGCACACATTGGACTCAGTTCATTCATCCATTGCTGAGCAATTTCTTCTTAGAGGGCTCTGTGGGCTGGACAAGTGAGGGGAGACACAGTTTTCCTTTGAGGAAACAGGGCATGTTAAAAAAAATGTTATTCACATGCTAAAAGGCTTCCTGGACTCAATTAAGCCTGTAGACTTCACAGCTGATTAGAATCTCATATACAGCAGCCTTGGCAGCCCTGATTGTAGTGGGTGAGGCCGGCCCTTGGGCACCCCCTTTCTGGAAACCCCCTGCAGGTCATTGAAAAGGAGCCTGGCTGTAGCCAAGCTCCTGGGGGAGGTGACTGATGACTGTTTTGGAAGGTCTCCTTTCTCCACTTTGATTTAAAGTCAATAGGAGATTTCATAGACAGTGCACATCCCATAGGGATGAGCAGGAAGAAGAGAATCTACCTGCCACCCGCTGCACACCCCTGGGGCCCAGTAGGCGTGAGACACACTGTCAAGTATGCAGCGTCATCATACAGACTGTTGTCACCCACAGCTCTGAGTCTGCGAGGGATGGGCACACAGCTGTTTGTACGTGGTTGTAGCTTGAATGTGAAATGTCCCCGTACTCTCATGCATTTGAACACTTGGTCCCTGGCTAATGGTGTGTTTCAGATGTGGAACCTCACTGGAGGAAGTGGATCACTGTGAAGAATTCTTTAAAGCACTATATTCTAATCTGGGATCTACTCCCTCTCCACTTTTTAACTTTCTGTTCCATGTAGACATTATTACTGGATTTAGGGTCACACCTCGTGCCCCAACAAGCCAGGTTCAACCACCCATCCTTGAAAAGTCAATTAAAAGAGCCAAATTAATAGTGAAAAAAAGAAGCCGGGCGGTGGTGGCGCACACCTTTAATCCCAGCACTCGGGAGGCAGAGCCAGGCGGATCTCTGTGAGTTCAAGGCCAGCCTGGGCTACCAAGTGAGTTCCAGGAAAGGCACAAAGCTACACAGAGAAACCCTGTCTCAAAAAAAACCAAAAAAAAAAAAAAATAGTGAAAAAAAGAAATAGATTTATTCAATATGGCCACATTGGGAAGACAGACAGCAATACAGTGATCCCTCCCCCACTTAAGTGCCTCTTAGGAGTCTTAAGGCAAGGCTAAGTGCTAAGTAGAGGGGCCGGGTTATGCACTGCTAAGCAGTCCTGATCAAGGTGTGGTCCTCCTATCACTGTCTTGGTTGCACTCTCTTGCAGGATAGCCTGCAAACCTTTTTTTCCAGGAGAAAAGTTTCTGTTTTAGCTAGCCCAAGCTTTAAATCTTTTTGTTTTCTTTAATTTTTTAAAAAAACTTTATGTCTATGGGTATTTCACCTGCATGTATGTCCACATACCACATGCATGCCTGGTGCCCGCAGAGGTCAGAAGAACACATCAGATTCTCTGGAACTGGGGTTACAGATGGTTGGGAGCTGCTACATGGGTGCTGGGAATCAAAGCCAGGTACTCTGGAAGCACAGCCAGTCTTCTGCCAGCATGAGCTTCATGGGGGGAAATTACAATTTCTTGGGATCCATTGTTTCAATTGACAGCCAAAGTGAGGGACAGTGTCTCTAGAATAGCTTCATTCCTTCCAGGCTGGTCAAAATTCAAGGAAGTGAAGGGTCCCAAGGAAGTGAAGCTTGGATAGAGCTTGGAGTTGTGAAATAGAGTAACCTCCCACCATACCCTCCCTTCTGTGATAGACTGTATCCCTTCAAACTACGAGCCAAGATAAGCCTTCCTCCCTTCAGTTGCCCTTGTCAGGTATTTGTCGTAACAAGAAAAATAATGAACACAAGGCCATTTTCATTTCATGGTGTCGAACCTCCCATGTGCCCAGGCAGGCAGGAGAATTGAAGTTCAGAGGGTGATGAGATGTACCCAGACCCCTCTCACCAGTCTTAGTCCCTTTCTTCCTCTGTCTGCTGCAACAAACTTGGATCCCTTTGAGAGACTCTGGTCCAAGGTCTGGCCTAGGAGACAGCAGTCTGGAAAAGGGCACTGGACTGCTGCAGTATTGCTGGGACTTGATAGAGGAAAGCAATTCCAGCCAGCCCCAGCTGCTGAGAAGGCATCAAATGGAAGAAGGAGCTTTTGGAAACAGATGTATGAGAACTTGTGGGCCTGCCAGGGCAGCATTCTGGCCAGTGTCACACATTTTGTATGATAGCTGGGAGAACAAAGGAGATTCAGTGGCTTATTTCTATTGCCTCCCCTCTGCTAGGGATGGAACCCAGGCTCTTGTACATGCTAAGGAAGTGCTGCAACACTGAACTACATCCCATCCTTTCCTAGTGATGTCTTTGTCTTGGGAGGTATTCCCATTAATGGTACGCCAATCTTAGTGAGAATTTCAAAGGTGTAAGCTTGCATAGCTAACCAGGAGTTAACCAGAGATTCCCCACAGGCAGTCTACAGACAAAGTAAGACTGTAATGGCTTACCATTACGGTCTTCTAGGGCAGGACTTCTTAAAAATTTTCCACTCACAACTCCTTATTTATTTATTTATTTATTTATTTATTTATTTATTAATTATGTATACAGAAGAGGGTGCCAGATCTCATTATAGATGGTTGTGAGCCACCATGTGGTTGCTGGGAATTGAACTCAGGACCTCTGGAAGAGCAGTTGGTGCTCTTAACCTCTGAGCCATCTCTCTAGCTCTCACAACTCCTTTTTATCCAATATTTTTTTCATGACCCCAGGTATATAGGTATATAAAATAGGTGTACAAGTCATAGCGAAATTTATTTTAAGACAATTCTTTGGTATATGTATATTTTCACCATTTATTAAAGATGAAAACCAATTTGAATTTGCATCCTAATAAGATGGATGTGTTTATTTTTCTTTCTTTCTTTCTTTCTTTCTTTCTTTCTTTCTTTCTTTCTTTCTTTCTTTCTTTCTTTCTTTCTTTCTTTTTTTTGTTGTTGTTTTTCGAGACAGGGTTTCTCTTTATAGTTTTGGTGCCTGTCCTGGATCTTGCTTTGTAGACCAGGCTGGCCTCAAACTCACAGAGATCCACCTGGCTCTGCCTCCCAAGTGCTGAGATTAAAAGCATGTGCCACCACCACCTGGTGGATATGTTTATTTTTTACATGAAGAATTAAATATTGGCTAAATATTTGATACTACAGGACACAGAGCATCTTCAGTGTTTTTCAGAGTAGATTGTTTTGACTTTATCATCATTATAAATGCTGAGAACACTGCTTTGCAGAGATATAGCAAAAGCATGTTTAGGTCCATTTCAGAAATTGTTGGAAATTCTGTTCTAATCCCAGGTCAATTTTTTTTTTTAATAAGTTAGCAGTTCAAACAGCAATTTCAAAAATAAGAGTATTCTGGAGGCTGGTTGTGGTGGCACACAGCTTTAATCCCAGCACTAGGGAGAAAGAGGTAGGCAGGTATCTGTGAGTTCAAGGCCAGCCTAGTCTACAAAACAAGCTGTAGGCCAGCCAGGAATACACAGTGAGACTCTGTCTCATAAACAGATGGCTGGACGGACGGACTGACAGACAGATAGGTAGATATTTAAAAATCGAATATTTTGTTGAGCATGGTGGCT
>CABHPH010160144.1:17168-62218 GCA_902168325.1 Peromyscus nudipes | reverse complement strand
CGCGCACGACCCTCTACCTCGGTCCCCTCCCCTTAAACCCAGCCCCGCCCCTCCTCCCAGAGTCCCCAGCCCTGTCCCTGAAACCCTTCCATCTTCGCGGGGGGGGGGGTGTCCCCTTATTCCTCCCGCAGACCCCTCCACACCAATCTCTTCTCCCACTGACCCGCTCGGCCGTCCTCTCTCTCGGCGTCGGGTCACGAATCCCGCCCTCCCATCCTGACCGCACTCGCCTCTGCCCGCCCCCGCCGTCCCCGCCTCGCTCTCCCTACGCTGACATTGAGGCCTCCCCCGCTGCGCCTCCCTCCGAAGCGGTCCCCACCCGGGACGACCCACGGCCCCCGGGCGCAGGGAGAGCCCCTCGCCGAGCCCACCCTCCCGGATACCGCCCCCAGCCCCAGCCACTCCCCCACCGCCCCCGGCCCGCACTCACCCGCCTCCCTCCGCTCGCGCAGCCGAACCTGCCGGCAGCGACACCTGACAGCGGCCCAATCAAAGCGCGACTTCTTTGCGGTCCCGCCAATCCGCGGAGGGCGCGCACCGGCAACAGTCAGGCTGCGTTGGCCGGAGCTTCGGAGTGGAGGAGGGTGGCTCCTAGTGGCTGCCTCGGGAAATGCAACCTGATGCTCCTCTGCCTGATTTCCTACTGCGTCGCCAGCCCACGGGCTAGACGGAGAGGCTAACCAGTGACACCAATGGAAGGAAAAAATGAGATACACAGAAGAGGCAAAGCTTGTGACATTGCACCTCCCTGAGGGCAAAAACCGAGTCTTGTTTTCTTTTTTCTCTGTAAAGCAAATCCAGGTGTGATATAGGTAGACATAAGGCCAGAAGGCGGAAAGGGAAGAGGTAGGGACGCGGGGGACAAACAGAAGCAGATGTGTTAAGGGGAAGAACAAAGACTGATTTATGAAAGATGCAAGAAAACGGTGGACGTGGAAAACTGAGCAAACTGATTACTGTCTCCACACTCTGCTTCTTCTCTGGTCTCCAGCCTTGGAATCGGAAAAGCTGGGTTTGAATCTTGCTCTTGACTGTGTAGCTTTGGGAAAGTCACTTTACTTCCTGGAGCCTCCACTGTGTTTATTTGTAAGGACGGAACTAAACACCAGACTTACACGGTGCTGCTGCGTGTGATAAAATACTTAAGAAAAGCAGCCCGTGGGGAAAGAGATTGAGTTTGGCTCAAGGTTTCAGAGGTGTTGATCCTTAGCTCCATTGCTTTGGCGGTGAGGAGAGGCAGAACGTAGTGGTGGCTGGGTAAAGGGTATTTGCTTGTTGGCTCATAGAAAGCAGAGACGGAGGAAGGGGCAGAGGACAAGAGGCATTGTCCAAGGTATGCCACAGGGACATACTTTCTCCAACTAGGCCCCACATCCTCTCTTTCACCATGTTCCAATAATGTCATCATATTATGAATCCATTGATTAGATCGAAGCCCTCAGAATCCAATCACTTCACAAAAGTCCATCAGCTGGTAAGCAAGCTCCAATACAGGAGCCTGTAAAGGGCATTTCTTATTTAAACAGAACAGATATGCTCATATGAAAGCATTTTCTTGTATGTATATTAGTGCTGTGCTTGAGTCTTCATTTAGGCTTCCCTGGTCAGGAGTTTGAAATTCTCCATTTGTTCTCTGTAACTTTAGGGACCTCACAGTTTTCCTAGTTAGATGCCTTAGCTTACTGATCACCACTAACCCCCAAGGCCTCTTCAATGGATAAAGATGATTCTAAGGACAGAATCTACAAATAATCAACGATCGTTAATGCTCAGACTCATCCCTCCTCTACAATTCCAGCCATTAGAACAAGTAATTACAGCATCTCCCAAATGTAAAACTTCTCCAATGATTCCACTGAAAATAGACTCTCTGATCCTGGTCATATGTTAGAATGATCTAATTCTCAATGAAAAAATATACATATAAAAAGGTTCCTTGTAATTGCAGGGGTTTTTGTGTGTGTGTTTTGTTTGTTTGTTTGGTTGGTTTTTGAGACAGGGTTTCTCTGTGTAGTCCTGTCTATCCTGGAACTCACTCTGTAGACCAGGCTGGTCTCGATCTCACGGAGATCCGTCTGCCTCTGCCTTCCTAGTGCTGGGATTAAAGGCGTGCGCCACCACTGCCCACCGGGTTCCTCGTAATTGTAAAGTGCTTTAAAGCATTAAATATTAGCAATAATAATTATTAAATAAATAAAGTATTATAGATATATATAGAGAGATAGACAACTTCCCATATGCAAGAGAATAATTTTCTGCATGTATGTGGGTGTTTTGCCTGCATGTTTGTGCACCATGTGTATACCTGGTGCCCGAAGAACAGAAGAGAGCGTCAGATCTCCTGCTACTGGAGTTATAGGCAGTTGTCAGCTGCCATGTGGTTGCTGGGAATTGAACTAAGTCCTCTGAAAGAGCAGTCACTGAGCCATCTCTCCAGTCCCATAAGGTAATTTTTTAAAATGACTAACACATCACATGCCTGTCAGAGGCTCACGAAGAATAAGAAAAGTACACAAATACATGAATCTTCTCAACAGAGCTGTTATTTCATATAGGAAGGCATTTTCCAAACTTAAATAACTTCTCTACTCTAGCTGGCTTTATTCTCTTCTGTTATTCTCCCTTCCCACCCCCTATCTCCTGAACACCTTCTCAGCCAAATAACAGCCCCATTGCTCTGTAAGATTATCTCCTTCTTTTATCTGGGTAAATACACACCATCCCAAGTAATTACATTTACTTACTCATAACTACTCCTTCACCTAGATAATGAACACCCACAGCGTAGGTAACATTTTTTTGTCTCCGAAAGTGAGCAAGCTCCAACAGCAGATTCCAATCTATTCTCTGAGAATTGTATTTTATCAAGAGAAGGGGGTTAAGTAATGGACCAGAAAAAGAAATGTATAGCTTCTAAGGATACCCACAAATAAGGAAGGTAAAAAAAGTAGCCACGGTGGAGGGGGGCTTGAGGGTAATAAGGGAATGTGTATTAGTGGAGTCAGTGGAGGTTGTGAAGGGTAATTCTTCTTTCCAAACATTCTTAAGATTTCCAAATAGCTTACTGTCTTCTGGAACATCAGGAAGCTTAAGGAAGATATATTAATGTCAACATGTCTGCTCTGCCTTGGCTAGCCCCCCCCCCCACCAAAGCCTCGGATCCCTAACTCAACTCCAGTTTTCATTCTCTTTCCTGCTATAATAAAAGTCAAGTTGCACCTAGTCCTGCTTGTAGCTGTGGAAACAAACCCTCTTGAGTCTGAATGTGCACTTCACAAAAGAGAGAGAGGGCCAGGAAGAAGGCAGAGATTCCCTGATAACCTTTTGCCCTTGGACACCACCAGCCTTTACACTCCAGATTAAACTGTGTTAGAGAGCCAAGAGAGAAGCACATGTGGTTCGGGAGACCTGTGCCTGCCTGTTCCATTCCACACCCAATCATCTCACCACGCCCTTCTCCTCTCTTTATATTCCCCTCCAGTCCAGGAACTGCCAGCTGCAGAGAAGGGAGAGAAGGAAGAAGAAACTCACCGTTCCCTGCCCAGCCCCAGCCCCACACCCAGAGCAATCAACAGGTAGGCAAGCTTCAGACACTATTTAGGAGTCCTGTGAACAGCAGACAGGTTTGAGCCTGGAATTGAGGAAGAAAAATGAAAGATCAAAGGTGAAGTAGGGGATAGGGTAGAGGAGGGGAAAAAAAAAAAAAAAGCAGGGCCCCGTGAGAAATGGAGGCAGGAAATAGTCAAGCTGAAGACTTGGGGACAGTGTGTGTGGGAGACAGTACAGATGGAATAAGAGCTAATAGTTCCCTGATTCTTCTCAAGTAATCCTTTCCCAACCTTGTTAGGAAAGGATAGGTGTAGCAGGGAGTTCCCTGGTCCTCTTCCTGGTTCTTAGGAAAAGGTGACCTTGGGAGGCAGGCAGCGGGTGTCTCTTCCCCTTCTTCTGGTGTGCTCTCTCAGCCTTCCTCTGGTATCTGTTTATTCTGTGGTTTTCCTGAGGCTGCCTCTCCTGGGTAAAATGGAGAGATTGTGTGCAGATCGAATTCAGAGAAGAGGCTGGGCAATGTCACCCCCCCCCCCAATAACCACAAAATAGACGGATTGGGTTTCAGATTAAACAGAAGGGGCATGGGAGAAGGGGGTTTCAGGCTTTGGGAATCCCCGTGGTGCTGTCCTCTACTTGGTGCTGAAATCTGACTACCCTCATTCTCGGTGGGCCTATGTCCCCAGCCTCAGCGAGTGAGTCTCCGGCCTTCCTAATTACCTGGCTGGTGCTACCCAACCCCACCCCCGCACACCTAGCGCGGTGGCAGGCGGGAAGGCGGAGTCGGAGTGAGCCCCACCCCTGGAGACTGCGGCTGGGGCCTCCCTCTGCTCCGGCTGGCCGCTTGCTCGCTGCGCCTCTCCTGCAGCCTGGTTGGCACCGGCTGCCTCTTCAGCTTCAGCCTTCATCGTGACCCCTATTTTGGCTTCGGCCTCGGACTCAGCTCCGGCCCTCTCACTACCCGATTGCATCCTTCCTAGTTCCTGACTTGCTCCAAATCCTGCTCCGAATCCAGTAGCTGCATCCCTAAGCCATGGCTGGTCCCTTCTCCCGTCTGTTGTCTGCCCGCCCCGGACTCAGGCTCCTGGCTTTGGCTGGAGCTGGGTCTCTCGCCGCTGGGATTCTGCTCCGTCCGGAATCTGTACGAGCTGCCAGTGAACGAAGGAGACTATATCCCCCGAGGTATCAGTGCCTGAGACGCATGAGGTGGGGGCTGGGGTGGTGGTGGTGGTGAGGATGGGAACCGAAGTGGGGGTGTAGAAAGGATGACTTGAGCAATAGACAGCTCTCCTCCCGCCCAAGAAGATGGATTTCTGTACAGTTTGGAGACCCCAGCCGTGTAGGAGTAGTAGGGCCAAATCCGTAAGGCAAGATCATGTCTGAGAACCTGTCACCTGATGTCTCTGCCTCCAAGCCAGCTTTGGCCTGCGAAGCCTAGGTTCACCCACTACCCAAATACCTTACTGGATGACTAGAAACTACCTTTCCCCCATCTCGACCTGTTCTCCTTGTTCTTAATTCTCCTGAGCCTTTCCCCTCCCCCACCTCTACTGTTGTGCTCACTAGAGAAAAGGAACTGTGTAGATCTGGGGGAATTGAGGCAGCCACAGGCAGCTAGAACTATTAGGGGGAAAAAAAGACCCTGGAAATCCCTAAAGAGATTACCAAGATTTAGCCTACCTCTAATTCCCCCTCCTTCCAAGGAGCACAGGCAGACATGGCTCCCTGGACAGTTCCCAGCTGACATCAGTAGGTGTAGTCTCCTGTGCCCTCCCTCCATGGTTACTGGGTACCCCCTTCCCAGTGCTGAGTACCCAGACCTCCGAAAGCACAACAACTGCATGGCCAGTCACCTGACCCCAGCAGTCTATGCACGGCTCTGCGACAAGACCACACCCACCGGTTGGACACTAGATCAGTGCATCCAGACTGGCGTGGACAACCCTGGCCACCCCTTCATCAAGACTGTGGGCATGGTGGCTGGAGATGAGGAGACCTATGAGGTAGGGGGCCCCTCAGAGTCTCCCTGGTGACCCAAGTCACCTTCCCAGAAATCCTAGTTCCTTCTTCCCCCTAAAGATCCTTCATGTCTGTTCCCTCAAGACTCTGGATTGTCGATACTCAAATTTTCCGACCCGGGGAAATCAATCTGCAATTGAAGCGTAGGAAGGAGTTTCTTCTTTTTAACCATCTCTCTCTCTCTTAACTCCCTCTCAGATATTTGCCGAACTGTTTGACCCTGTGATCCAAGAGCGACATAATGGATATGACCCCCGAACAATGAAGCACACCACTGACCTTGATGCCAGTAAAGTGAGCCTCTTACGACACTTCCGATTTGTGTGGCCTTGTGCACAGTGTTCTGTATCTCCAATCACTACACCTTGTTTCCTGGATCATGGTTAGACTGCTGAGCTTTCGATATTGATAAGAGAAAGAATTGTATATCTTGAAGAATAGCAGATATGAAGACACTCTAAGAGCGACTATATCAGAATAATGGGGTTGGGGAAAATATGATCAAAGTCCACTATGTGGATAAAACTGTGAAAGAATTTTTTAAAAAGTGACTATGCCGTGGCTGGGTGTGGTGACTCACACCTGTAATCTCAGCTCTCAGGAAAGACACCTCCCCCACCTCAAAGAAAAAGGCTGTACCCAAAGTGGGAAGTTTGGAGAAATAGACCATGACGTCCTCTTCAGTTAGCATGCCTGTACAATGTGTCCTTCCTTCCAGTGCGTGCTTTATAATCCTTCAGAGCTCCCACCTGTGGTGTGTCTGTGACTTACTCATTCTTTTACTCCTCAGATCCGTTCTGGCTACTTTGATGAGAGGTATGTATTGTCCTCAAGAGTCAGAACTGGCCGAAGCATCAGGGGACTCAGTCTGCCTCCAGCCTGCACTCGGGCAGAGCGGCGAGAGGTAGAACGTGTGGTGGTGGACGCACTGAGCGGCCTGAAGGGTGACCTGGCTGGACGATACTACAGGCTCAGTGAGATGACAGAGGCTGAGCAGCAACAGCTCATTGATGTGAGGGGCCTTGAGAGGGACCTGGGCTGTGGGAGCAGCTGATGGAAAAGGGTCAGAGGCGAGGCTGGGCCAGATAAGATAGATGGACTTTGAGAGACCCAGACGATACTGTGAGAATTCATATGTCCAATCCCTTTATTCTCCTCAGGACCATTTTCTGTTCGATAAGCCCGTGTCCCCATTGCTGACTGCAGCAGGGATGGCTCGAGACTGGCCAGATGCTCGAGGAATCTGGTATGAGGCTGATCCGCCTTCTTTGTTTCCCTTGTATGTGTATGTGAGACACACACACACACACACACACACACACACTTCCCCTCCATCTCCCCCAGCTCTCGTCTTGCCTCTTGATCCCTTTACCTCTTCCCTCAGGCACAACAACGAGAAGAGTTTCTTGATCTGGGTGAACGAGGAGGACCACACGAGGGTCATCTCCATGGAGAAAGGCGGCAACATGAAGAGAGTGTTTGAAAGATTCTGCCGGGGCCTCAAAGAGGTGGGAGAAGGGTGTGCAAGGGAGCTAAGTGGGAGGAAATGAGAAAAACCGAAGAGAGCACAGATAGATTGGCTATATCATTTGTCAGCCAACCCGGGGTATTTCTGATCAGAGAAAGAGTCATTATTAATCACTCAAGGACAGTAGTTACAAACCACGGTCATGCTTGGAAAACCAGGGCATATAATTACTCTTAAAATAGGAAGAATGTCAGTAACCTAGGGAAGGAAGTAAAGCATAGTCTTTGCCAAGTAATGCAAAGAAGGAACCAATGATATAACAAGCCAGTGCTGGGGTGGGTGGTGTGAGGTAGGATATGCAGTTAAGGAGAATGTTTGAGCCTGGATTGATGTAGGGGGTGAGAGATTGGTATGTTTATGATACATCACTCAGTTCTGAGCCAAGGTGGGCCTTGACTCTGGGTTCTATCTAGCACTGTATCTAGGCTTTGAGCTGATAACGGGAGAGAGACTGGGGAGATGGAGGCTGAAATGGCTTAAGTTCTAGAATGAATGATTCTAGATGAGAGGTCAACCTGTGGTCTTATTGATTGGGTCTCTATATTTACTTCTGTGTTAGAAACTGCCATAGACCTAATCCTTAGTGTATATTCTTGTATCTACAGTTTTATTTTTGGACTTGTAAAGAAAGAGAGCTTCGCTTTTAGATTCTAGCTGGGAAGCTTATACTATTTTTGGCAAGGAATGGATAATGTTCTATGAGTGGGTAGAAAAATACTCTTTAATTATATGACTCAGTTTCCTCATCTATAAAGTTGAGATAATATGATTGCTTATATTTTAGGTTGTGAGGATTAAATGAAATAATGCAGGCAAAGTAACTGTCCTACAATAAGTGTTAGCTTCAGGCTTATGATTCCTTCTGAGCTATTGAGAGTGTCATCTTTACTTATCCTGGGTAGTGGGCTTTGTGTCTATTGCTCTGACAGACCCTAGTCTCTTCAGTTCTAACTGTCAAATGGTGGTTAGACTGGCTAAGGAAAGAGGGGACACCTCTGTACTCCCCATCTCCTCACACCCGTACCTATGGATCTGGCTTCTCTGCTCTACTTTCTCATTCCTCTCCAGCTAAGAGCAGGCTCTCCTGCCTCTTCCTGTGCCAACTCTTATCATCCTGTTTCTGTCCAAAGGACCCTCTGCTCTTTGTTAAAAAGATAATTGATGCATAAAGAGCTCATGGAACAATCAACCATTTCTCTGTCTGTGTACCACTTCTGTTCATTTCCATAGGCCACCCTTAATGTACCATTCCCTCAAGTTTCTTCATGAACAATCTGTCCACAATCTTATCAGTATGCATACAGCGCAATATCAAAGTTACCTTTCATGTGCGATGACAATAATTTTTTAACAACAAAGAACATGCCATTCATCCATTCTCAAGTTTCTTGTTGTAGACATATTTCTAGAGTGTTTGTAAGGGCTAACTAAGAGGGATAGAGCCATCCCCGATTTTCTCACAACAGAACTTCTGTCGGCACAGGTGGAGAAGCTGATCCAGGAACGAGGCTGGGAGTTCATGTGGAATGAACGTTTGGGATACATCTTGACCTGTCCATCTAACCTGGGCACTGGACTTCGGGCAGGAGTGCACATCAAGCTGCCCCTGCTAAGCAAAGTAAAGGAGATGTGGGGTTAGAGAGGGGTGTGAGTGAGAAAAAGATTGGATGGGGAGGGAGAAGGCTCTCTGAAAGGAGTCAGTCATATCATATCACAGCTAAAGGGCGAGGTAGGAATAGTCTCTGCCTCTATTGACCTGCCCCTGATTTCTGTCTTGCCTATAGGATAGTCGTTTCCCAAAGATCCTGGAGAACCTGAGACTCCAAAAGCGTGGGACCGGAGGAGTGGACACTGCTGCCACAGGCAGCGTCTTTGACATCTCTAATTTGGATCGACTTGGCAAGTCGGAGGTGAGGTCTTATGAATTAGGTGGAGGAGTTGAGATAAGACAGTGAGTGAGCCCCGGGAATGTAATAGAATCTGAAGGAAAGTTCAGGTTGAGTAGTGAGAGGAGGGGAAATATGTTTTCAGAGATGGAAGATCAGTGCTAAGAAAGAAATTCAGGTCGGGCAAGGGGGCTCATGCTTTTAAGATGAGCAGAGGCAGGTGGATCTCTGTGAGTCTCAGGCCAGCCTGGTCTCCACAGCAAGTTCCAGGCCAGCCAGGGCTACATAGTGAGATCCTGTCTAGAAAGAAAGAAAGAGAGGAAGAAAGAAAGAAAGAAAGAAAGAAAGAAAGGAAGGAAGGAAGGAAGGAAGGAAGGAAGGAAGGAAGGAAGGAAGGAGAAGAAAAAGAAGCTCAGCTAGACTGTGGGAAGTAGAGATCAAGGATTAGTGTTCTTCAGGTGGAGCTGGTACAGCTGGTCATCGATGGAGTAAACTATTTGATTGACTGTGAACGGCGTCTGGAGAGAGGACAGGATATCCGAATCCCTGCACCTCTCGTCCACGGCAAACATTAACCCCCCCATCCCCAGCCAATGAATCAAGAGCCCCAGGACTTCCGCATATTTAATGGTGGCCCATTCTGCTTGCCCTGGACCTGCCCCTCACTCCCTCTCCTAGTAAAGACTTCACATTATGTCCCAGCTGTCTGTGTTATTTCTGTTGGTGTGGTGAGGAGGAAGTAGGAAATGAAAAGAAACAGTGGGGTTATTCATGATAACAAGAGACATCTATGCCAGGAGCACTGATTCTCAGGTGGGTGGTGGAATACATTACCCATATTCCTCATCCACATACAGAGAATAACCAGAATGCACTTCCATTTACAATTTGTTCAGTATGATGTAAGTTTTCTCCCTCAGCTGAAGGAACAGTATCATAACAGGTGGCCAACAGAGCTGATGGTCAATGCCAGAGCCCAGGAGGATTGGAACCAGTCATAGAGACCCCAGGCTGAGCTTCGACCTATAATGAGATGAGGGATAGGAAGAACATCACAGTTCTGTTCCCTAGGAGCCTTTGATGCTCCAAAACTAGCTCTCTGTGTATAAATCCCTTTGCTCCAGAGATTCTCCTCTATGGGTTCTGAGGGCCGGACGGCACTGAGTTGGGACTTGGACTCTGGGGCAGATGACAGCTTATCAAGCTGTGCAGCTGGTTACTTACCCCGTTGTTCTGGGATCTCCTTCCCTTCGTACTGGGCCCATGCAACTGCCTGCCGCTGCTCAGGACTCAGGTAGGCCATTTGCTCCGGTGTAACAGCCACAGCCTGAACACTGGTGAGACTAGATAACTGGATGGGGTTGAATACCACCTAGAGGTAAGGACAGGAATCAATACATCCATTATGCTGTTGGGTCCCTGCTCTCCCTATGGTAACTCTAGGTCCCAGTCCACCAAAACTTACTGCAAACTTGGGAGCAGGGATGACGGAAATGGCAAGGGGAGTCAGGCCCTGGATCTGTTCTCGCAGTAATGCCGAAAGAGCCAGGTCTGGGATGCCAGCTAGTGAAGGAAGCAGAGTGCATCTAACTATCAGAATCCACCCACAATGTGGTAACAAAACCCTGACAACCAGTGACAAACAGTGGCCCAGCTGCCCCACCTGCTAGCGTGCCGATTTCAGTGAAGATCTCAGGCCCCCAGTTACTGACTGGGCCAAAGCCACCAGGCAGCACAAGGAGGTAGGCCAGAACTTCCAGCTGTTCCTCAGAGCACGGGAGCTGCAGGTTGCCCAGGAAGAGAGCTGCTTGGCTGTGGAGCAGTAGGAAGAAAGGGAGAGGAATTCAGCTTTGAGGACAGAAGCTGTGGTCATAAGATGAAGGAAGAGATGGCTTCACATGGACTCCTTTCCTTCATAGCGCAGCCCCTTTGTGAGCCCATCTCCACCATAGTACCACCACCCCAAACCTTCCACAGGTAACCTAAACTCCCAACTGCTGATGTGCCGTAACTCCTCTGGCCGCAGTCCACAGAGTGTGTGACCGAGTGCTGTTAGATAAATGAAATCCAGGTGGCTCACGTGCCGACCACTCTGCCGCAGGAAACTGGAGACCACAGCTCGGAGCTGGTGGAGCACAGGATACAGAGATAAATCAATCTTGGGGAATTAATGGATGGGAAATGACTAGGGGAATGGAAGGTGCTCCTGGACTATATTGCCTTGTTCTAAACATCAGAAGATCCTGTAGCCATAGAGAAAAATCAAGGATACACCCTTGCCCTCACAAAGATAGGAGGAGGAGGAGAAAGGGGGCTGGAGAATACTATGTATGCAGGACCTCAGAGAATAAATCACAGAGCTTCTAAGGTCACTAGAATAGAGTATTAAGAAAAGACAAGCTGAGCGTGGTGACTCTCTTGCAATCTCAGAATTTGGGAGACAGGCAGGAGGATCAGAAGCTCAAGGCTATCCTCAGCTGCATAAGAGGGTCAAGACCAGGGTGGGCTACATAAGACCCTGTCTACAAAAACAAAAACAAACCAAGAAAAGATAGAAAGAATGACCTGAAAGGACCACAAGAGAAAATCTGTTAGGCTTGGATGATGTAGAGGACTAGGTCTACAGGATGGATGTCTGGGGCAAGGCCAGGAAGAGAGAAGATGGTACCTGGACAGAGCTCCAGCCATCTATTTGCCCCAGGCTGCTGAGCACACCCCAATCTACCAGGGCAAGCTCCTGCAGCTCCCGCTGTCCCAGACCTCTCAGGAGCCGGCCCAGCTGCAAGATCTGCTCAGGACGGAATCCCCGGGGGGCACCCCACAACTAGGAGGAAGACAGGAACGATGTGAGAGGAAAAAGCACCAGACTGGGAGTCAACCTCAGGGTCATGGTCTTTAGCTGTTGAACACCGGTCAGATCTCACTCGCCTTGTTTTCGGTTTCCACCACAGTAAAGTGAGAGTTTCTCTGACTTGGGGGTTCTGAAAGGCTGGGGTCTCAGTAGGAAAGGAGACCGAACTCTAGCCCATGCATCCTAAACTCTATGTGCACCAGACCCCCTGAGGCACCAGCTGAAGTGCAGATGCCAGACCCAAACTCCGGAGATTCTTAGTCAGTCTGGCATGGGACCCAGCGATTGCCTTTTAAGAACCTGTTCCCTGGAGACCTTTGACAGCTGTTCAGATAGTCCCTCTATCTATTGTACTACATTTTCTTCAATACTGATCCCCTCTGACCTTCTACTTATAATCCAGACCTCTCACTTTCATCTTCTGCTTCCCCACCTCTTACCCAAGTCTCCATTCCCTTATGTCTCATATCACACCCACTCAACTTCCTCATGTTTTTACCCCTCTGGCTCTATTAGCCTCTCCATCCTAACCTGCTTGGCCTTGTCCATGGCTGCCCGTAGTTCCTCAGGACCAAGTCCTGGATCTTCAGCAAACAGTGACAGACAATCCTCAAAGTCTGAGAGTTCCATCTCTGCGATCTGTGTGGCAGACCAGGCTGCTGGGAAGGTGCCCCGGATGTCTGCACAGTTTGGTACAGGCTCTGAAGGCAGAAGGCAGAGACAAAGGGTCGGTGTGATACTAAACTGCCTCCAGTGATAGCTGCAGATCATTTAACCCTTGAAGGACAGAGCAGTGTGTGGGCATCATGGATTAAGGAATGATGACAGTGAGCATTATCGGGCTCATATGACAAGGCCATCCTTTGTTAAATGGAAGACAGAGGAGATTGCTCAGATATTTAATAAAATAGCTGAATCAGAACCCAGGTCTCTAGACTCATGATGTCTCCTTCTGTCTAGAGATTTCCCCAACAGAGAGCTCCACACTTTGCCAGGCCAGAGAGAACAAGAAAACGGAATTCTAGGCTAAATTGTTGTTTTGTTTTGTTTTGAGACAGGGTCTCATGTAGCCCAGGTTGGCCTTAAATCTGCTACGTAGCTAAGGTTGACCTTAAATTCCTGCCTCCACTCCCAAGTATTGAGATGACAGGTGTGTATACCACCACACCCAACTTTAAACATTTAATGGGTTATAAACTCCCAGGATTATAGACCCTTACAACTAGAAGAGACCTTGAATATCATCTTCTAACCCTTGTGCTTTACTGATGACCAAAGCCTAGAGAGCAGGAAATCTGCTCAGCGGGTCCAGCACACCTAGAGCCCAGCCTCCCATCCCACTGTGGTGCCAGTGATAGAACCCAGGGCCTTGTAAATGACAGCCAGAGCTCAGTCACCCACCCAGGCTTCCAATTGCATTGTTTGCCTTGATGCCTTCTCCCACACCCCCTGCTGGAGTATTTGGGGGGGCTTCACCTGGGAGACCCTCGGCAGCTGATTGCACAATTCCAGCTACTAGAGCTGCTTTCTTGTGGGCAAGCTGTGGTCCTCTACACAGATGTCCCACTCTGCTCTGCTCCCAGCTCTGCTGCTTTTCTAGAAGCCGTTCCAGGGTCTCTGGGCCCAAAGCCTCCTGCGGGAGAGAGTAGAGGGGAGGAAAGGCGATCTGGCAGGCAGGGCCAGGAGCTGTATTTTCAAGATCCTTTCGTCAGGGCTGGGGGCTCATGACTGCAATGCTGAAGCAGGACTGCCATGAATTTTAAGCCCAACTGGGCTACAGAATAAGTTCAGGCCAGCCTGACTTCTCAAATAAACACACAAAACTGAGAACAAACGCTACAAACAAGCCCTGCCTTTGTTTAGCAGCCTCCTCACACACAGACTGCACTTCCTTTGCCCTCCATGACCTAACTCCCAAGAGCCAGCCACCCTTCAGTCTCCTTGTTCCTTCACCTCACCCTGGGGATCAAGGAAATCGCCTCAGTAGGCAGAGTGAATACGAGGCGTCCAGCTTGCTCTACTTCATCCTGGCTCCACAATTCTGCTTTCCTGGGGGGGCAGATGAGACAGCATGGAGTTGAGTGAACTGTGAGGAAAATAAGACATTCTGAGACTGGGGACTCAGGGTACCTTTAAAGCATATGGAATGGGATGCCACTGTGACTGATGGTCAAGGACCTGGGTATAGGATGTTATCAAAGTGCCATACCCAAGAACAGGCTCCTGCAACAGCAGCCATCCCAGCTCTGTGGCAAAGGTCTCTCCTAGGCAGAAGCCCTGCAGCTGACTGAGATGGGACAGGAGAACTGGTAAAGGGATCCGTCGTGTGCTCTCTATTCCCAGGAATCCAACCAAGGGGCCCAGTGTATTCAGTACATCTTCAGAGATCGGGGTCTCCTTTGGAGCCTGAAGAGAGGCATCAAGCCTTGGACAATGCACCTGATCCAGAGTACCAGACTCCTTGATCACGATACCAAGTCTCTTGACCCTCCCTCCCCTCCTACTTCCAACTCAGCCCCCCATGAAGGCCATTGCTCGTTTGCTGTTTTAAATAGTGAGTGAGCTCAGACAGAAGCAGATAGAAAGATGGAGAGGCAGACTGCAAAGGATTTCTTAGACATCAAGGGACACCAGCATGAAAAATGAAGCAGGTTGATCAAAAAATCGAGAGGCAGATCTAGAAGCCAAGGCCGGTAGGTAGGTTAGCAGTCTAGGGCTTGGGCCTAGAAGTGAAAGAGCATTATTTGAGGGGCAAGGATCACAAAGGACCTGAGTCTGATGGGGGAAGGCTCTTACCAGGTTTTTCAGTGCCCGCTCTGCCAAGGCTGCCTGGTGGAGTGGGGTCAGTGTCAGCAGCCGCTCTGGAGCACCGTGGACCAACTCTACCACCAACATGACGGAATCACCGGACAATCTGTCCATCAGCTGGATCCTATTATTGGAATTTGACCGTGGTGACATTCAAGTGGAACTGAGCAAGGCTGAGAAGGGATCATCAAACCTCACCTTCCTAATGTCAGACCTGAACCTGTGACTCTACACAGAACAGATATTCAGCAGTCCTGAGCCAGCTCCCACCATGTACGTGAAGGGACAGCACAAAGATAGTGGCTATCTCTAGCTGTCCTTTGAAACAATCCTACCTGATATGATGCATTCAAAAGCCCCAGATATTAAACACTGTTCAAATCTCTTAGCATTTGTTCACAAGTGAGGAACTCCATTTTCTGACTCATGATCCAAGGTCTTTTACCTCAGCTGAGTTCTTGGAGTTCTACATTATCTTAGAGAATCAACATAGTTAAAGAGATTTAAATGGCCTTTAAAAGAAATAAAACAGAAATCAGAAGTGGTACCTGTACTCTATATAGAAAAGGGCCAAATGGATGAGAACCAAAATCTAGAGGGAAGCTTGCAAACACGTATGTATAGGAATTAACTGCTTTCACAATTGTCACATCTCCAGGAAGTCTTTAACCCCAGCCTTTCCCTACGCTCACTTGCAGCTCAGATGGCAAGCGGCTGGAGAAGCACATGGGTAAGGTACTCATAAACTAGAGGCTGGAGAGATGGCTCAGTGGATAAGAGCACTGGCTGTTCTTCCAGAGGACCAGAGTTCAATTCCCAGAACCCACATGGCAGCTACAACCATCAGTAACTCCTGATCCAGGGGATCCAACACCGTCTTCTGGCCTCTTTGGGTATCAGAATGTACTTGGTGTATAGAAATCCATGCAGCAAAATAACCATACACATAAAATAAAATAATAAATTGTTAAAGCTCTAAAAAAAAAAAAAAGTTGAGTGTAGTGGCACATGCTTTACTCCTGGTACTTTGGAGCCAGAGGCGAGAGGATGTCTAGGAGTTCCAGGCCAGCCTGGTCTATATAGTGAATTCCAGGTCAGTGAGAGCTACACAATGAGACCCTTTTAAAAAGATACTAATAAACCGGAATCTCTGGAATGGGGGAACCTCTCACCTAGCCTTCTCTCCCTCAATTCATACTTGAATCTGCTTTCTAACATTCCTTCCATGGGACTATCCAGCTTAGGTTTGGAGAGCACAAATAATCAGGAACTCACTACTTCAATTGCATTCAAGTGCAAAAAAAAAATCTGATTTTTACCTTGTGAATCCTAGTCTTGTCCCATGGAGCCACTCACAAATAACCCTATACACTTTCTATCTGAAAGCTTCTTGGGGTCTTGGAGGTTTTTTAACACACTTCATCCCCTGCTCCCATCCACTCCTCTGAACATACTGAAAACATAGTGCACTAATCAGATTACAACCCTCTAGGACATAAATAGACCATTTCCTCCTTCATTTCAGTTACTACACATCCATTAATATAACCTAGATTTTTTTCCTAAATTCACCTGATGGCCACAACACAGTATTGCCAGCCTTAGCTATCTTGTGCCAGGGCCATTCTTGGGAGCGGATGGACACGCAAAACAACTTTGAAAGAGTCCTGTTCGGGACTGTAGATGACGTCAGGAAAGCACTAGACAAAAAGCTACCTCTTCTGGGTATTTCCCAAGAGGGAGTCAAAGGTGAGCACCCTGAGGCCCCCATATCTCCAGGCATGCACTCACGGTAAGTCCAGGAGCAGCCGTGTGTCAAGCTCACTCAGTTCTGGCCCCAGGGTAGTTAGCTCTGGCTCTGGCATTGTCATTCTCCGCTGTAACTCTGCCCAGATACAGGCCCGCTGGGAGGTATTGGATAGAGAAGGCAGGGTCAAGACAGAGCTGAGCATGGAGGCTGGGATCCTGAACCCAGGGTTCAAGCCTCCCACTAACGTCCAAGACATGCTCTCACCAGGCTCCCTCGAACACCAGTGGACAGTTGGTAGAGCATGTGTACCACAGCAAGGAAGTCTACCATTGAGCTGATCTGCTGCAGAAACTCACAGGACATGCCCCCTGCCAGGTTGCCCAGAGCCCTGTGGGCATGTGAGTGGGAAGATGCTCTTTAACGCATGTAATAGCCTGCCTGATCCTTAATATCAGCACTCTCAACACAAAGACAGATGTTCATTGACAGTCATTTACAGCTTGTGAAATGTTTGTACATAGATAACATCATTGGCTTCCCATAACATCATCACTGTTTAGCATCGAGAAAATGAAGATCTACAAAGGTCAAGGGATATTCTTAACATCAGTCTACTAGAAGTAAGTTGAGACTAGAGCTATGTCTTCAGATTCCAAAGTCCCTGGTTCTTTTACTGTAGGTGTAAGTAAAGTGATACCTACTTCTTTCTCTAGTGGCTCTAAAGTCACCTTGAATTAAATTAAGAACAGCGAATGTCTATTAGGAGTTTCTACTGGGCCAGGTACTGTGTTAAAGGTATTATATGCCTTACTCTCATTCAATTTTCACAGTAACTTTGTTTTAATTCTCATTATATAAAAGGAAAAATCTGAAGCTTAGAGTGACTTAGAGACCTGACTCTAGGTAACAAAGATGTGGCGTGAGCCCAAGTTTTCGGAGTCCCACGGCAAAAATTGGGATAGCTGTGGCACTGTAGAAAGGAGCGAGGAAAGCAAGGGAAGGGAAGAAAACCAGAATGCTGGCAGGGCTGGAATAGTAGCCCATCCCTGTCTCCCCATCACATAGTGCCAGGTGTAGAGTGAGCACGAAATAACAACAACAACAACAACAATAATAATAATGCCACCTGAACCGAACCAACTGTCCAACCCAAGCTACTCACTGCAGGTTTCTGAGGGTCAGGTTGGTGGGCACTTGCATCTTCTTCCAGAGAAACTGTGCCTATGGACAGACAAAGAGGAAACAGCTTCCCAGCAGAGGCACTGTCCCGGGGACCTCAGAGGTGAGCATGAGGCCATATTTCTTCACTTTGTGATGCTCACCAGCCCCCCTTTCCCAAAGTCCTATTCCCTTCTGAGACAGAGAGAGACCAGTGATAGGGGATAAGGTATCTGAGCAAGGGCCAAGTAAAGTGGAGAAGACAGAGAGGGCGTTCTAAGGCCAGAAGAAAGCGGTACCTGCTGCTCAGACCAGGGCAGCTGCCGATAGCGCCTCCGGTTTGCCAGAAGAGCCGCGGTGTCCAGTTGTAGCAGCTTTAGTGGGAGCAGGGGAAGCAGGCAGTCTGGCCAAGTGGTGGGGATGGGCTGCTGGCAGCGGTGGGTAGGGCAGTGGGTAGAGCAGTGCGGTGATAGGTGAGAGGGTCTGCGCTAGCCCTCAGAGAAGGGCAGAAAGGGATCAAAGCTAGCATGGGGTGGAAGGGCATTTGCCATGGCAGCAATGAATACCTAGGTCCCTCACACCGCAGGCTATTGCGGTTTGGGTTGCGCTAGTTAGACACCTGATGAACAGAAGTCCCCTAGCTTCTCTCAACCTTAGTCTTTTCATCTGAAAGCAGGGGGTTGGCCTGGAGGATCTCAGGCCTTCTGGCTTTGACAATGTTAATGGGAGTAGTAACGTTCTGCATCAGGACCTGGGATGCTCTTAACATCTAGGTGGGCACAGAGCTAACCTGAACTCTCGGGGCCACTGTAGGGGGAGGGTACGAAGCAACACCAGCCAGTTGAAACCACCCAGAACATGGAGAGGTGCTCAGTCTGGAGATCCCACACGTACCTGACCCGGAATGCACACAGTTGTGCCAGCACCTGTTGCACCCACACTTTTAACACCATCTTTTACCTGCACAAAAATTAGTAGTATCTGTGTGCGTGCTTGCATGAGTGCGTGCATGCATGTGTGGTCTCTGGCCACAAGGAAGATGCCCACCCACTATGTACCATGCATCTTCTGCTTATCTCGTTCTCCTGTTCACATACCCGAAAGGTCTGCAGCAGTGCAGCAGTCTGGCAAGCCGAAAGCCTTGACAGCTCAGGGCCCAGGCAGGAACAAGCCCCAAGCAGAATTTGCTTAGGGATGGCCTGGAGTGTCTGGGGGCTGAGACCTGGCAGCAGAGGATGCAAGGAGCAGAGTTCCTCCAGGGATAGCTAAGGAACAAGAGACAAGAGTTCTCAGGAAGTAGGGGCAGGATGTTGGGGAGACAATAACTCTGTACAGTTGGGCAATAGGTATGAGGGGAGCTGAGAGAGAGGAGAGAGACGCGATGCAAGAGCCAAGGGAATAGGGCACAGGGCCTCTAGAAGACACAGAACTTGATGCCACTCACATCGTGCCTAGGGAGGAGCCTTCCAAACAGCAGAACAGCCTGTAATGGAATGGAACGGGAATCAGCGGTTCTCAGCTCCCATTAGCCAAGTCTCAAACAGATCACAGACCTGCTCTCTAAAGCTTCCAGTTCCCTCTCAGCAACCCCAGGAGCCAACCTCTCTGAAGGTCCTTCTTGAGCTGAGAAAGGGGAAGGAGGCATGTCTTGTTCACCTTCAGCATTACCCAGGGAAAGGAAGGGCTGATCATATCTCTACATGGGATTCTCATGACTGGGGTTTCAGGGAGTAAGACAAGCCCACCTGGGCAGGTGTGACACTGGCTCCCTGTAGGGCAGGAAGCATGGCTCTGAGCTGGGGCTCTGATAGCTCCTGCAGGAAGCGGAGGCCCAGCTGGGAAAAGAGAGGTGCCCAGACCCGCAGCTCTCGAGGGCTTAAGACAGCACCTCCAGATGAACGCAACAATCCCAGAAGTTCATATGCCACCTGTAACAAAGAAAGACTTGGGACTGGGGAGAAAACACAGCTGAATCCAGGACTGTCTTCCCAAACTCACACCTGGATTTCCCAGGGCTTGGACTAGTCCTTGGAACCAGGGAGACCAGAGTAGAACTGGTTCAAGATCACGAAAGGAGTCACTGAGTAGGGTTAGGAAGAGGTGAGAAGAGGCCAGAACGAGTAGGCACTAAGGAACAGAGATGGCAGGGAGTGGGATTGGGAACCCACACCACTGTGCTTAACCTCGGTTGGTGCAACTGGGCAAGTCGTTCACACAGTCCCTGGGGAAGTCTGGAGTCTTCCAGATTTGTACCAAGGGGCTTACCCGTCCTTCTGGGCGGAGGGTCCCATTGGCCGCACATTCCAGCAGGCCCTGTTCTACAGGCCCCAATGGATCACTCAAGGGCACCAGACTCTGTAACTCCTCAGGACTCAGGAAACATGCGAGGGACCCAAGCCTGAAGGGGGCATGAAGTTGGCCTTGATGTGGTCACTGATACTAACCCAGGCACGAACTATTTGGTACATAGAGTAGGCATGTAAACTAAACTGGGAAATGTGAGCACCATATATCAGTTTCTGTCTCAGAGCCCCTAGACTGCCAGGACCGTGTTCTCCTCTCTTGCCCCTTCCTTCCTAGGGTACTATCCCTGCTTCTACACCACTTCCCTGCTGGCCATGGTCACTGACTCCACAACCACTCACCTACGCACTTGCTCCTCACCATCCTCCATGCTCTGGTTCACTAGGCTCCGAAGCACATGTCGGGCATGCCCTGGCCCAAGACCTGCCACTGGCCAGATATCCTCCAGGGCCTGGATCTGAGATGGGGAAGGAGAGGTGGGGTAATGGTGAGACCGGGACCCCACTAGGAAACATGCTGCTGGCTCCCACCCCACCTGGAGGAGGATGGCACAGTCAAATAATGATGACTCCCATACCTGGTGAGGGCTGAGCTGTAGAAAGTTCTCCAGGGGGAGATGGGGAAGCAGAGGGAGCACCGCCCACAGCAGCTCCTGGGGCCAATCAGGCACTTCTCCAAACAGCTCAGGGGCCAGCAGGCGCTTAGCCAGGGCCTCCTTCTGTTCAGGCTTCATTCCTGAGCTGTGATCCCGGATGGCAGCCAGGCTGAGGAGAGTAAGAGGTCTCAACGTTTTTTTTACATACTCTCTGTTGCAGTCTTGTGACGGTGGACGGGAAGGAGACGCTCCCTGATTTAACACAGAGGAGCTCTAACAGGGATCTCTGTAGGTGGACAGGCTTGACCTGACCCTGACAGGGTCAGGAGTGGTTCTTACACGCTGTCATTGGCCAGAAGGGACGGTGGGAAGCGCATCAGGTCAGGGACAGCCAGGAAAGGGATGAGTGGTGACAAGTCTATGAAGAGCTGGGAGGTGAGACGAGGGTACCGCTGGAGCAGCAAGGCTGTCAGGCGGCCCACGGCCTGCTCCTCGGATGGCGGAACCTGTAAGAACATAGAAACGGCTGCTGCCTCTGAGGGCGTTCCGTGTCTTCTGCCACCTCCTCTTTGGAGTTCCTCTTGTCACTTAAGCGATCCCCCAGAATACCAGGGTCTGGGAAGCTTTGATCCCTTCTTTATCCCTTCCATCTTTGTTCCCCTCCCCTCTACGCCCACCTTCAGCTGAGCCCAGGAACGATGCATGAGTGTCAGGAAGCCCTGCGCAGCCTCCATCTCCGCTGAAAGCACCAGCTGCTGGAGATCTTCTGGAGGCATGTGAAGGTAGGCCTGGGAACGGGAGGCAGTGGTGGGTATGACTTCAGTGAGCCGAGATCTCAAGCCGCACTGCCCCTCAGCCACCCATGTGCCCCTCCACCTGCTACCTGCACTAGGATCTTCAGGGCCCAAACACTCTTCTCCCTCTGGAGTAGATCCCACAGTACAGGCTGGTGGGAAGAAAATACAGGAAGAGAGCTGTCTCTCTGACCCTCTTAAAGCTTGCCCAGGGACTTCAGCTCAGCTTGTGGGGACACTTGCATGCCCTTCCTCTGAAGTTAGTATGTGCATCTCTTCAGATGGTAGGCCCCATTAAGTCTGGGACCATGTCCTAACTTCTCTCTTACAGTCTCCCGTGCCAGGCTTATAGTTGGCTCCACAAATACATGTAGGCCTCAACCAAACTACAATCTAATTCCATTTCACTCAGTCTAGGGCTTGAAAAAAGTGGCCCTACCACGAACCAACAAAATCTCACAAAGTGCCTTTACATAATAGATATTCAATGAATTAAAGATGAAATTTAACACGTTGTAAACTCCTCTGTCGCACAGAGAAGAAGCTACGACAGGAAACATCACTTGCCTGAGGTCACAATCATTTATGTGTTGGATGAACCTAAACAAAGTCTTCTGATTTGTAGTCCCTTCAATCTTCCTTTTTCATTCTTACTTTCCAACCCACAATTCTCACTTGTTAGGGAGAGAATTAAAATCTTTTACTTCCTGGAGCAGAACACGGGAGAGTCACAGAACGTGACAGAATAATGAGATGGAGTTTATTGCATGTTTATGAATCATGCACTAGGCTAAGCCAGCAACATGTAGCATTCCACAGAGTCTTTGCAACGACTCTAATGTTAATATTGTGTTACACTCAGTTTATAGATGAGAAGACAGAGTGACCTGCCCGAGGTTGGCAGCCCAAGCCTGTCCAGCTCCACAGGTGTGTGCTTAAATCACTCTGAGTACCACACCCTCCTCTTCTCTATATTAGAAAACTTTCCTGAGTCCCTTCCCTTGCTCCAGGGCCTTTTACAGAGGCAGTTCACTCACACTGAAGCAGGAGAGAAGCTCCATCTTGCTCATACCGGAGCTGAGACTGACAGTGGACTCCAAGCCTGGTGGGGTTGGCTCTTCTCGGGCCAGGTACTCCCCAACCGTCCTCAGTACACTTCTGCGGCCCTCTGGGCGGAAGGCATCCCAGAAGGAACAGTTGTCTGGGAGACTAGAGAGCAGCAGAGCTTGACCCAGCATCCCCTGAGTCTCAGTACCCCCAGCCCCTGGACCCAAGAGGAAAGTCAGTAGGCGCAGGAGATAATGCAGGCGTGTGGGGTGGGCAAGGGCTGGCACAGAGGATTGACAGCGTGGCAACTGGGTTAACATGCCAAGCAGAAAGGGACCAGGAGCCAGACAGAGTGGCGATGGTCCCAGAGGCGGCAGGGAAGGCAGCAAAGGCCCCAGCATGCCTTCTAGAAAGCAAGTGTCATTGCCTCCACGACTTATTCGGCACTGGCCTGCTAGCCAAGCCCAGAAGGGGACCAAGGCCTCATACAAGGTGTCGTTGGCACAGACCATGAGCAGGAAGCTGCCCCCGTCTGGGCAGCGTTCTCCACAGGGTCCAACGCGGCAAGGTGGGAAGTCAGTGGGATCCAGAGTCGGGCCCTGACACACGTGCTGAACCCAAGCCTGGTTTCGGGGGGGCACAGCCTGCAGACTCTCCTCCACACACAACCGTTCAGCCCACAGTGTCTCATTCTCCAGGAAGCAACCCCAGAATATGTCTGGGGTAAGCGGCACAGGGACCAAGCCATCCGGGCAGCTAGTGGGGGGTGGGAGCAGACCAGCACAGAGTTGCTTTACCAAACGACGATTAGGGCCAGACAGGGCAGAAAACGAGAGGTTGCCGCAGATCATATCCAGAAATTGATCAGGAAACTGATCGTGGCAGGCCTGGAGCCAACCTTGGGCACGGGGTGCCCATGAGACTGCATACCATACAGCTGTCTGGCAGATGACGGCTGTGCTAGGAGGGGGCTGTGGGGTGGCAGGAGGGGGCGGCGGGGTGACAGGAGGGGGCGGCGGGGTGGCAGGAGGGGGCGGCGGGGTGGCAGGAGGGGGCGGTGAGGTGGCCGGAGGGGGAGGTGAGGTGGCCGGAGGCGGTGGCGGGGTGGCAGGTTTGATGTGCTGGCAGAGCAAGTAGATAGAGAAGTTGGAAATGCTGTAGGGTGGCTCTGGGCCTGAGTGGTTCTCGCAGAGGGCCTCCACAGAGATGGCTCGCCGCCGCCGCTGCCGCTGTCGTTGTCGAGGGCTGATGTGAGCTACAGGCTGGGAAGCCCTGGGCAGGGGCACACCTGTGCTCAGGCAGTGCAGGAGGGCAGGGGGTGGAGGTGGTGATCCAGATAGAAAGCCCAGCGCTTGGGCATCCCAGGAAAGGTTGTTCCGCATGCCCCTGGGGGCACAGGGGGGAGCAAGCAGGACGTGATCAGCCCACATTTCCTCCAGTTGAAGGTTTTGAACCTAGCTCAGAGCTCGGCAGGGGGTGTGGCAAGCATGAGCTTTTCCTAAAGTAAGCTTCCTGAGAACATAGGTATCACTGGCTTGAATACTAGGATGGAGGGAAGGACAGAAATCTGTGCAGCCAAGGCACAACATCTCTGGGGACAGCCTACTCCTGGCCACATGGTCCCACGCTTTTTCCTTTCTTCCTGTGGTTTTAGGTAGCTTAAACACAACCCTTGTTTGGCCTCATATCAGGAAATCATCCTGACAACCGAATATGCCTAATTGTGCTCTGGCACTGTTGTACAGAAATAGACTGGGGACCAGTCGTCTGTGCCCCCCCCCCCCCCACCCCCATTTTTACTATTAAAAATTTTTTAGGCACTATATCCCAGACATTCTAAGTTTATACTTTATCAACTCTCTCTCTCTCTCTCTCTCTCTCTCTCTCTCTCTCTCTCTCTTATTTTGGTTTTCTGAGACAGGGTTTCTCTGTGTAACCCCGGCTGTCCTGGAACTCACTCTGTAGACCGGGCTGGCCTCAAACTCACAAAGATCCACCTGCCTCTGCCTCCTGAGTGCTGGGATTAAAGGCGTGTGCCACCACGCCCACCTTTTTTAAATTCCTCACAGCAACTCTACAGTAGTGATGACTTTGTTTTACAAATGGGGAGAGTGAGGCCTACACCGCCACAGTGATGGCTCCAAGGTCACATGACAATGAAGGGAAGTCGAAAACCAACCCAGGTGTCACACTCCAAAGCCACTAATCCACACTCTTCCTAGTGATTTCTGTCTAAGTTCTGGGGGCTAATCCCTTCAGTGCTCTACCTACAGATTGCTCAGACCCAGCTCCTCAGAACTAGAGGTCTCCTGTTACTTACCATAAGAGCAGCTGTTGAAGGTTCCCTAGGAGGGAAAGAGCAAGGAAGAAAACAACCCTGACTGCGGCTTCTTCCCCTGCTGCATCCCGGCCCTCACCCTGGCAGCACTTACCTCCCCGGCACTGCCCGTTGGCATCAGGCTCTGGCTGTCCCATAATAGAAAAGACCTCATCTCGCAGAGAGTGAGTGACGCGGAGGAGCCCCTCCTGGAAGGCAGCATAGAGGGGGGCCCCCACTGTGCGTAGCAGACCACCCCAAAGAGCCTCCTCAGAGCCCAGATCTCCTGTTGGGGTAAGCAAGCCCAACAGACCCTGCAAAAAGTGAGGCGCTGGCTCTCTCCCATCAAGGCCTGTGGCATTGGTTGGGTCCACACTGGGCTGCAGCTGCACCAGGGCCTGCCAGCGTGTACCCTCTAATAACAACATCAGAGAAGGCAGCCAGTCAGCTGCCAGGACACAGTCAGAGGGCCCATCACGGGCGCATGGGGGTCTTGTGGGAGCAGGGGGGCCTCCAGGAACTAAAGCTCCCAACAGCACCTCTACAAGTCCGCCCAGTACACCTGCCTGGTGCGCCAAAAAGTCCCGGGGAGTCTGCTCCTGGCCCAGGAGTGCCAGCACGTCTCCCAGAAGCCCTAGCATTGGCTCCCAGTCTGGGCTACCTCGCAGTGTCACGAGGAAATCATGGAGTCGAAGCGCAGGGGGCTGGAGAGGTGGGGGCTCTCCCACTGGTCCCTCTCCCATCCTCCCAAGCTCAAAAGAAGAAGAAAGGTTGGCCAGGAATGCAGAGAACCGTGACTGGCTGAGGGAACGCTGAGGCGCTTGGTCCAGGGTGGAGATGAATGACTTCAGGAGGGAGAGAGCAGGATCCGAAGACTGAGGCCCAGGAGGGACCAAAGTCACTATAAGAGAGATGAGAAATCACTAAGGGAGAAAAGCCTAAAGCCCAAAGTAGCTCTTCGCCTCTTTACTTCTGAAGATGAATTGAAATGAGCCTACAGCAGTGTTTCTCAACCTGTGGGTCGTGACCCCCTCGCAAGGGTTGCCTAAGACCATCGGAAAATATAGATATTTACACTGTGATTCATAACAGTAGCAAAAGTAGAGTTATGAAGTCACAATGAAAATAATTTAATGGTTGGGGGGTCACCCCAACAGGAGGAGCTGTATTAAAGGGTCGCCGGGTTAGGAAGGTTGAGAACCACTGCTCTACAGTAAGTCTTGGCCTGCTTCCTGAACCCTTAGTGCCACGTGTGGCACCAATCTCTGCCTTCTTCCTGTCGCTTCAGCCTTTATCTAACTGGCTAACCTCCACACTACTCCTTGTAGACTCCCCTCCCACACACACACACACAGGGTTTCTCTGTAGCTTTGGAACCCGTCCTGGAACTCTCTCTGTAGCCCAGGCTGGCCTTGAACTCACAGAGATCCGCCTGTCTCTGCCTCCCGAGTGCTGGGGTTAAAGACGTGTGCGACCACCACCCCGGCTACTTATAGACAAGGATTCTCTATGTAGTCCAGGCTGGACTCAATCTCAATCCTCTGCCTCAGAGTGCTGGACTAACAGACACGAGCTACCATGTTCAGCTAACCTACACACTCTTGTCTTATTAAAGGGAAAGGTGGGCCAGTGAGATGACTCAGTGGGTAAAGGTATCTGTTGCTAAGCCTGGCGACCTGAGTTCAAACCCCGGAACCCACCTGGTGGAGGAGAGACTCAAATCCTGCTGTTGTCCTTACCTCCACCTGTGTGCCATGGTGCCTTGTGTGTGCACACAGTTTTAAAAAGAGGGGAAAGCTCTCTGTCTGTCTCTCTCTCTCTCTCTCTCTCTCTCTCTCTCTCACTACTGGCAATCCTACTATACAGCACACAGATAAACACACACACACACACACACACACACACACACACACACACGAATTTTTAAAAGATGGGAAAGGTTATTCTCCTTCATCCCTAGCCTACTTCATGTTCTCACCTTTGTGTGAGACCAGCAGCAGCAGCAGCAACAGCAGCAGCAGCAGGGGCCAGCGACTCAGAGCCATGTTTCCAGGCACACCCTGGTCCTAGAGGTGAGCGCTGGTTATTCTCACCTTGAAGGAATAGCCAGGTGAGGACAGGGCATTGTAGGCAGCCTGGGGCTCCTCTGACAAGGTAGTATGGTCTCTCCGGAAACAATATCTGTAACCTGACATCAGGTTTGTCACCGGAGCCACTGAATACCTGATCCTTTGGCTTTGGGAGAAGGGTGTACTTCTTTTAGAGGGACCAATGAGAGGGGACTTCAGGGCCCTCAGAGTATCAGCCAAGGAGATAGCATGAGTTAGGAACCAGAGAGAGGTAGGCACACATGGGAACAGGAGACTGGAAATGCAATCTGGGGGTCTACAGAAAAATGAAAACACAGAAAAACATAAACACAGAGGTATAAAAGGAGTTTGAGAGGCAAAGAAGATTTGAGGGATCTGAGAAAGGAAGTGGGCAGCCAGCGATGAGCAGAGAACAGATGGTGGTTAAGATAGATCGGTTTCAAGGGTGGAACACTCAGGAAGAAGAGAGCAATTACTTTAAACTCACTATCTAGAATCCCACAATATTGGTGCTGAAGAGATGGCTCAGCAATTAAGGGTGTGTACTGCTTTTGCAGCAGACCTGAGTTTGATTCCCAGCACCCATATTAGGTGGCTCACAGGTGATTATAACCCCAGCTCCAAGGGATTCTGATGTCTCTGACCTCTGGGGACAATTACACTCATGTGCCCATACCTACATGGAGACAAGACACACATACACTTAAAAATAAATCCTTAGAATCCTGCAATATTAAGAGGTAGGCAGGACTTCACAAACCACATAGGTAATTAATAGGTAAGGAAAGAGACCCAGAGAGCTGTGACTTGCTGATTACACCATTCAAATATTGCAGTTTCTCTTTCTCTCTCAAATTAAAACTCCCTACCCATGGAATCTTGTTCATGGACTAGAAAGACTTCATTTGAAATAAGCTGGTCTAGTCAGGGTCTGGTCAGCTTTGTGTGTGTGTGTGTGTGTAAAAGTCCTATGTTGCAGGGCACTACAGCAGCTCACACCATCTCTGATTCTAGTTCCAGCGGATCTGACCTCCTTTTTTGGCCTCTGAGAGCACCAGGTATGCACACGGTACATAGACATATATGCAGGCAAATCACACATACAAATTATTATATCATATATTTTTTTAAAATTTTTTATGATTAATTTTTGCTGTGGGATGTTCTGTATGTTAAATGTGTTCCTCTGATTGGTTAATAAATAAAACACTGGGGGTTGGGGATTTAGCTCAGTGGTAGAGTGCTTGCTTAACAAGTGCAAGGCCCTGGGTTCGGTCCGAATTAAAAAAAAACAAAAACAAAAAAACAACAACAAATAAAAACACTGATTGGCCAGTAGCCAGGCAGGAAGTATAGGCAGGACAAGGAGAGAGGAGAATTCTGGGAACAGGAAGGCTGAGTCAGAGAGACACTGCCAGCTGCCGCCATGACAAGTGAGGTGTAAGGTACCGGTAAGCCACGAGCCACATGGCAACTTACAGACTAATAGAAATGGGTTAATTTAAGGTATAAGAACACCTAGCTAGAAGCCTGCCACAGCCATACAGTTTATAAGTAATATAAGTCTCTGTGTGTTTACTGGGTCGGGTCTGAACAGCTGCGGGACTGGCAGATGAGAGAGATTTGTCCTGACCATGGGCCAGGCAGGAAAACTCTAGCTACAAATTTTGGGTTGAAGTCTTTTTTTTTGTTCTTTATTTTATTAGTGTCCTGTGAAAGTGTTGGATACCCTGGACCCAGAGAGTTACAGTTGTGAGCTGCCATGTGGGTGCTGGAAATTGAACCCAGGTCCTCTGGAAAAACAGCTGAGCCATCTCTCCAGCCCTATATTTTTTGTTTTGAGACAGTCTCTCTATGTAGCTCTGGTTGCCCTAGAACTCTCTATGTAGACTGGCTGCCTCTGCCTTCCGAGTGCTGGGATTAAAGGCGCATGCCACTACACTTGGCCATACGTTGTTTTTTGTTTTTTAATTTAAAAAACAAAATAAAATCAGACCAAGCTATTGTGATGCACATCTTTAATCCTAGCACTTGGGAGGCAGAGGCAGGTGGATCTCTGAGTTCGAGGCCAGCCTGGTCTACAGAGTGAGTTCCAGGACAGCCAGGGCTACTCATAGAAATTCTGTTTTAGGCTAGAGAGATGGCTCAAAGGTTAAGAGCACTGGCTGTTCTTCCAGAGGTCCTGAGTTCAATTCCCAGCAACCACATGGTGGCTCACAACCATCTGTAATGAGATCTGGTGCCCTCTTCTGGCCTGCAGGGATATGTGCAGACAGAACACTGTATATATAATAAATAAATCTTTAAAAAAAAAAATCCTGTCTCAAAGGAAAAAAAAGGAAAAAAAAACTTCAAAATGTGTTGGGTTGGTATGGTAGTTTAAATGTAATTGGCTCCTATAATCTCACAGGGAGTGGCACTATTAGGAGACGTGGCTTGGGAATAGGTGTGGCCTTGTTGGAGGAAGTGTGTCACTGTAGCAGACTTTGAGGTTTCCTATGCTCAGGATACCGCTCAGTATCTCAGTCTTCCTGTTGCCTGCAAGATGTAGGACTCTCAGCCACTGTTCCAGCACCCTGTCTGCCTGCACGCAGCCATGCTCCCCACCATGATGATAATGGACTAGACCTCTGAAACTGTTAGCCAGCCACCCCAATTAAATATTTTCATTTATAAGAGTTGCTGTGGTCATGGTGTCTCTTCACAGCAATAAAAACCCTAAGACAGCTGGGAATGGTGGCGCACGCCTTTAATCCCAGTGCTCAGGAGGCAGAGGCAGGATAATCTCTGTGAGTTTGAGTCCAGCCTGGTCTACATAGCAAGTTCCAGGCTTGTAGACCATCTCAAAAAACCAAAACAAATATAAACATGTCCTATATTGTCCTTTTTAAAAAAATATTTATTTTATGTTTATTGGTGTTTTCTGCATGTATGTTTGTGTGAGGGTGTCAGATCTTGGAGCTATAGACAGTTGTGAGCTGCCATGTGGGTGCCAGGAATTGAAGAGCAGTCAGTATTCTTAACCATTCAGCCATCTCTCTAGCCCCCCGCATGTCCTGTATTGTAACCACAGCTGGAATCTGGGTTCTTTGCCTAGAAACTTCACTGTAGGTTTTTAAAAAGATGATTCCTAATATGGAAACTTTGTGAACACAATTTATTTTCACAAGTTGAGCTTGTGAAACCAAGTGGCTATAGGTCTTGGCAATAGCATGGAGGGAACTTGAAGTTTCCCAGGATGGTAGTGCAGACCCTGGTCAAACATTACAGTAGGTAATACTTGCCAACAGCAGTTTCTTAGCCACAGGAGCTGAGATACCATTTTCTCTGGGGGCAAGGATGAGGTCACCCTAGCTATGGTTCTGGGTTGCTGCCTAAACATCAGCAAGGCTGAGCTCTGCTAGTTTTTTCCAATTTGACACACCTGGGAAGTATGTCACATGTAGACACACCTGGGAAGTGTGAGTGAGCTGAACCAGGTCTCTGCCAGCCAGTGTGAGTGGGCTGAACCAGGTCTCTGCCAGCCAGTGTGAGTGGGCTGAACCAGGTCTGCCAGCCAGTGTGAGTGGGCTGAACCAGGTCTCTGCCAGCCAGTGTGAGTAGGCTGAACCAGGTCTGCCAGCCAGTGTGAGTGGGCTTCTGCACCAGCATGATCTTCAAAGGTGAAACTTTGAGGAATTCCTGCAGGAAAGTCAGTCATCTCAGACTCCTTGGTGGGCAGGAAAAAAGATAAGCCTTCTCCAGGACCCCAATGTTGATCTTCAGAGAAAGACAGTCCAGCTTAGTTAGAGAATCACTCCTGTCTTCTGCTCTGCCTTCGTGAGCTCTAGAGCATTGGAGCCAGCCCTGACCTCGACACTGTTTCTAGGCTATTAAAACTCAGCAGACACCATTGTTCACTCAGGCATCCATAAGTGAACCCTTGGGGCCACCAGGCCTTCCTGATGCCTAGTGTAATCTGCTCTTTGGTGTTTTACCAGAGAAGCGGCTCCATCTTTCTTTTCTATGTCCCCACGGGTCTTTACTTAACTCTAGTTCTAAATTGCAATTTATAGTGAGGCTCGTCTCAAACCTTTCCCCTGTTCTTTCCTTAAAATCCTTTCCCATTCTCTTCCCCCAAACCCACGGGCTGGCAAGAGGGTTCAGTGGGTAAAATGTCTGCTGCCAAGACTGGCGACCTGAGTTCAATCCCCAGATTCTACATGATGGGAAGAGAGAACTAACTTCCACAAGTGTCCTCTGCTGCTGCTGCTGCTGCTGCTGCTGCTGCTGCTGCTGCTGCTGCTGCTGCGTGCGCGCGCGCGCGCGCACACACACACACACACACACACACAGAGAGAGAGAGACAGAGACAGAGAGAGAGAGCAAAATAAAACAAGGGTTTTTTGTTTGTTGTTTGTTTTTGTTTTAAGTCCTACAGTTACTGCACAAGATTGGACCTGTCAACACTCTGTCATGGAAAAGGGAGGCTTCCCCAGCCCCTGAAGATGTATATACAGTTAATGGTTGATGAGGGAAGAAGAGCTATTTTCTACTGTGCATAAGGTTCTGTAAACACACCTTCACCTATGAACCGATAAACGACACTGATGAAACTCAACAACCACAAAATGTAACAACCACCACAAAAGGCATGAAGTAGGGGGGACTAGTTGGGAGGAAGAAAGAGATTAATAGGAGTGTGTGTGTGTGTATCAGTGATGGTAACAGAGGGTATGACTGAAATATATTATGTCCATGTATGAAAGTGTCATAATGAAACCTATTATTACATATAATTTAATATGCTAATAAAACAATTTGTGTAAAACTTTTTATAGACAGGGAAATTGAGGCCTAAGGAAATGAAATGAGCTAGTTCATGCCACCAAACAGTTGCATATTTCCAAAGCCTGTTAAAAGTTGGGAAGTTAAATCATCTAATACATCATTTGCCAATATTTTCCCCTCTGCCCACCAAGGGTTCCTCATCCAGTCCGAAGAGCAGAAGACAATCAGAAGATGGTCTGGGTTGCCCAAAGTAGCTGCTGGGTTCAGGCCACCCAGCAATGCTCCTGGATTTCTGTAACCAATTAAAATACATGTATTCTCCCCTTTTCTGTGTACAGGATAGCAAAAACTAAGATGGTTGAAGTTTAAATCCTGTTTGCAGATTTACTCGCTCCGTGTCCTGGGAAGTTTCTAACCTGTGTCTACGACTACTCATAGAGGAGCACTCTGGCAGGCACAGCTGTGCATGTCTGTAATCCCAGAGTTGGAGGCGGAAGCAGGGCCTGAAGCAGTGTCTTGATTGAAAGACCTTTAGAACAAATAGTCACCTCTTGGTGTTCCAGAATCCCCAAGGATTCCAAAATATGTCTGTGCTAAAGACCCTAGTATAAAGTGTACCAGCGTTTGCTTTTTATGCATATCCCTCCTGTGTATGTATATAAATCATGTCTTGATTATTGATAATACCCAAAACAAAGTAAAAGTTATACCAATAGTTCTTAGATTGTCTGTTGTGGAATAATTACCCCCAAAAAAGTCTACATATATTCAGTACAGATGCAATGAAAAGATTTTGGGAGAGGCTGGAAAGATAGCTCAGTGGTTAAGATAACACACTGTCCTTCCGGAGGCCCAAGTTGGCTTCCCAACATCCACGCCAAGCAGCTTACAATGACCTGTATTGTAACTCCGGCTCTGGGGAATCTGACACAGCCATCTTCTGGCCTCTGAATGCATCCAGATACACATGTATAAACATACATAAATACATACATACATAAATAATTTTAAAACCTTTTCAACTCATGGTTGGTTGAATATGCAGATAGGAAAGTCATGAATACAATGAGCTGGATGGTTGGTTGAACATGCAGATAGGAAAGTCATGGATACAATGAGCTGGCTGTATAAAGTATGCTGCACAGTTAGGGATGGGAATGAGGCCTCACCTACTGTGTGACAAAACTTCTCCTACGGAGATGTGATACACACATCTACTCAACCCAGACTGGTAACCCGTAAAAGACCAAAACACCGATTCACCGATTCTGTAGGTTGAAAGGTCCGAGCCCACTTCCAGGTGAAAAAGCTTACCAAAACTCACTAATCCCTGAACATAAAATCCCACCAATCCCTGGGCTCACTTCAAGCTTAGGACTTGAAATCTTGCCAATCTTCACCCTGGAAATCTCTACCCTGGAAAGCTTCCCCTACCCCCAAATCCCATATAAGCCTGTCTCCTGCGTAGTTCCCTCCTGCTTCTGTCTGATCAGGCCACAAAATCCCTCCAATTTTCAGGTCAATTCCTGGACACCTCCACCACGGCCCCTTATGGAGCCTGCCTCCTGTTCAATTCCTTCCTGCTCCTCATTGGAGCAGAGGCAGCCACCCTCTTGTGTCTCTCCCAATAAATCTCTTGTGTGAGGTTTGTTGTGCAGTGTGACTTTGTGGTGTGCCTAGCTCTCAGCTGTCAGGATACCTTTCCCTTCAGAGCTGTGACACCTGCTTCAGGAAAACCTTCCCCCTCAGAGCTGTATGTAACACTTCCATTGGAGAAACCTTCCCCTCAGAGCTGGAACACTTTCAGATACCACCAAAGTCCAACTTGGTTAACCAATCAGTTTTATTAGGGATACTTAAAAGGAATATGGGTGAGGGGTTACTTTACAGGGGCAGAAATGACTCAAAGAGAATTGCATCACCAAAGCCCACCCTGGCATGGGTGACAGTTCACAAAGATGGGAACCTGGAGCACACTGCACAGCCTGAAGGCAGCTCAACAGGCTGGAGAGTGTCCTTTCCAGGTGCCTCAGTTGGTGATAAGCATCTTCCAGGCAGCTGGTCTGGTCTGAGGGTCTTCTTTACAGCTCAGCTTCCTGAATCTGGAAGGTATTCTCATCTTTTAGTGCTTACCCTGGGAAGGAGAGGCCTGGTGAATCTAGTCAGTTCAAGGGGTTTCCTGAAGATATGTTGAGTTGTTTATGTTCCTGCTTAAGGAGCTTCCTGAAGGATGGAATGTTTCAAACCCCAGAGGAAACATCTAGACAACATCACCTAACTAATCAGATATCAGAATAATAGATGACCAGAATGAGACTCTGCTTGGCAGTCCACATGATGCAGTAAACAGTAGATAATCCTTCTGCTAAGGATTCAGGCTGGCCTAAGGGTTGGAGAAGTGTATGAGGCTGGGTGTGTTGATTAACGCTTACAGGTTAGCAAGATCCACCAATAAGACAAATCTCAACCTACAAGTAATCAAAATAAAAAACAGAACAAGCAAACTAAAATTATAAGGTTCAGAGCAAAACCAGAATTGTGTCCTGCTAAACTGAAATGAATGAGCCTGGGTGGAGCACTGGAATACTGCGATGTGGGGTGGAGCACTGGAATACTGTGATGTGGGGTGGAGCACTGGAATACTGTGATGTGGCGGTTAGATTGGATAGGCAGACAAAGGAGTTGAGAACTCTGAAACCTCACTGGACAAAACCTCCCACAAGGTGACCCCTGCCTGACAAGACCGACTGCCAACCTTGGTAAGCTGCAATTGGCTCTCCCTGTTGCTTTGTCCTTTGTAACTGAACTGTTTAGTGTTTCCTGGATAACCAAGCATTCCTCACATTTTCCAGATCCTTTGCAGTCAGAGGAGCTCAGGTGATTCATTCTGTCCGGCGGATTGTGCCTAACCAGTTAATTTAAGAGTTTGCCAATGCCTTAACAATCTCTACCCTGCTGAGGCAAACAGAAACTGTGTCAGGAGACCAGAGCAACCTGAGGCTCAAAATTACCCCACAGCCTTTATGGTTGATTCTCATTAAGTGCAAGTCCTGTACTGGTACATTCACTGAGTCCTCTACTTTTTTTAACTTAAAAAAAAATTACATTTTCATTCGTTTTGTGGGAGTAGGGCGCTTGAGCCATGGTGCACCTGTACAGGTCAGAAGGTGACTTTTGGGAGTCAGTCTCCTTCTACCCTGTGGGTCCCTGGGATCAAACTCAGGTTTTTTGTTTTGTTTTTGTTTGTTTGTTTGGTTGGTTGGTTGGTTTTGGTTTTGGTTTTTCGAGACAGGGTTTCTCTGTGTAGCTTTGCACCTTTCCTGAAACTCACTCTGTAGCCCAGGCTGGCCTCGAACTCACAGAGATCCACCTGCCTCTGCTTCCCAAGTGCTGGGATTAAAGGCATGTACCACCACCACCTGGCTCAAACTCAGATTTTATTGGATTTAGCAGCAGGTATGTTTACCCACTGAGCCATCTCACTGACCCTACTACATTTATTTGAACCCTGTGATGGTTAATTTGGTTGTTAGCTTGACAAGATCCCTGAAGATACAAGTCTCTGGGCATGTTATGTTGTGGAGGTTATCTAGATCAGATCACTGAGTTGGGAAGACTCACTGTAAATGTGGGTGACACTATTCCATGGACTAGGTTCTTGGATGCATAAAAAGGAAACAACAAGCTAAGCCTCAGTACAAATTACTCTCTGCTTCCTGGATCAGAGCTAATACAAACCTTCAAATCAACACTGTAAGCACTTTTGTGGTGTGACATCTGGTTTTAATGTCAAGTTGCCACACATTAGGATGACCTGAGTAGGGAGCTGTACCTGAGGATTGTCCTGATAGCCTTAAGTGATGTGGGAAGACCCACACCAAATGGGAGCGCACCCAGACCAAAAAGGGCATGGTGGTAGGAGATCATTCACCGCCTGTTCACATGGCCTTCACTCTTCCACTGAGTTGACTTCTGCTGCCGACCATTCCTTTGCTCAGATCAGAACCAGCTACTTCAAGTTTCCATCGCTGACTGAGGACCAGCAGCTCTCCAGAAATTTCCAGGTTTTTAGCACCAGACTGGGAGTGCTTAGGTACCCTAGCCTTGTGGACTGCGCTACTCCTGGTTCTGGGCCTCTCCAGTGAGAGACACCCACTGTGGGATTACTGCAGCTACTGGGCATCCAGCCTCACGGACCAAGCAACTGTCAAACGCTCAGCCTCTCAGGTGTGAGACAATGCTGTATTTCAATGTAAGCTGGTGTAATAAACCTTTATACATACACACATTTTACATATCATCCTTGTATTGTGATGTTATACCTCTGAAGCCTATGTCCCTTTCTATCACTTCTATTTGATGACCATAAATATCTAGAGGTCACTTATCTATAATGTATAAAGCAGAGGTAAGCAGCGTAGTGGTACAGACATGTAATCCCAGTCCCTTGGGAGCCAAAGGCAGAAGGACCAAGAGTTTAAAGGCATCCTTGGCTACACAGCTAGTTTGAAGCTAGCCTGAGCTACATGTGGCCCTGTCTCAAAAATTAAAAGAGAGATGATGAAATGGCTCAGTGGGCAGACTGCTGTCAAGCCTGATGACCTGAATTCAGTCTGCAAGGCTGACATAGTTAGAAAAAAGTCACTCATGTAAGCTGTCCTCTGACCTCCACACATGCACTGTGGTACACCAGTGTCACTTCCACACAAAATAAAGAAATGTAAATTTTTATATTAAAAAGAGCTAAGCATGATGGCCCTGCTTAAAATTCTTACACTTGGGAGGTGGAGGCTGGAGGATCAGAGTTTAACATCATTGTCATACATAGTGAGTTTGAGGCCAGCCTGGGCTACTTGAGAACTTCCTTTATTGTTTTTTAAACTTTTAAAGTTATGTTATGTGGCAATGTGCACATGAGTGCAGATGTCTCCGTAGGCCAGACGAAGGTGTTAGACTCCCTGGAGCTAGAATTGCATGCGGTTGTGAGCTGCCTGGCATGGTGCTAGGAACCTAACTTGGGTTCTGTGCAAGAACAGTAGATGCTTTTAACCACTGAGCCATCTCTTCAGTCCCCCCGTTCTTGTTTGTTTGTTGAAAAGAGAAGTGGACACAGTGGCAAATGCCTTTAAACCACAGAACTCAGGAGGCAGAGATGGGTGGATCTCTGTGAGTTTAAGGCTAGCCCACTCTATGAATGTAGGAAATTCCAGACCAGGCAACATAGACCTTGTCTCAAAAAAAAAAGGAGGGGATAGCAAAATGGCTCAGAAGGTAAAGGTGCTTGCCACAGAGTCCAATGACTGAGTTGGATCCTCAGATGTCACTTGGTAAGGGAGAGAGCTGGTTCCTTTATGTTGTCCTCTGACCTCAACATGCATCATCCTGTGACACTGACACGTAAGGATAAACACACATGCAATAAAGAAATAAATGTAATCTTTTTATTTACTTGTTTATTTTTAAGACAGTCTTAGCTATCCTGGAACTTGCTATTAAGATCATGCTGGCCTTGAAATGCCTGCCGCTGCCTCCCCAGTGCTGGAATTAAAGGCATGTGCTACCATGCCCAGCAATAAATGTAATTTTTTAAAAAGAGGGAGAGGGAAAAAAGAGAATTTGCCTTGAGCTAGTCTGATCCTAGTAGTGGCAACATTACAAGATTACCAGCATGTAGCACCACGTGGGGTTCCAGTTTTCTTCCTGGGAAGAGAACCCAGGCTGTGCACATGTTAGGTAAGCAATATATTCTGAGTCATACCCCCAGCTCAAGATCAGAATTTTCTTTTGCAAATAAAAGATCTTCTGTGAAAGACTTCCAGAGCTAAGCAGAGAGAGGTTACTGAGGATTATTCGAAGCCAGGGAAACATTTGGCACTTTTCCCCTGGATTAGAAAAGCAACAAGGGGCTAAGGATGTGTCTCAATGGTACAGCACCGGCATAGCAACGCAAAGCTCTGGATTTGATCCCTAGAAGCACTAGAAAGAGCAGGAGGCGAAGAGGGAGGGGAAAGTTAGAAGGAACAGTAATTAAGCTCAGTATGGGACATACTACAAATTATGTACCCGAGTGCAGATGTTTAGCAGGCAGTTGACTATTTCCCCTGGAGTTATTAAGAGGTCTGACAAGAAAATGGAAGTCAATAGCATACATCACATGGTAGTTGAAACAATGCAAGAAGACCAGGCAGGGAAGCTCATTCGGTAAAAGAGCTTGCTCTGCACAACTGAAGACCTGAGTTCAATCCCCAGAATCCACAGTAGAAGAACTGATTCCAGAAAATTGTCCTTTGACCTCCACACTGCACTGGGGCATGTATGCACATGCACACACACATTTGCACACGTAAACGACAACAATAAATAATGGTAAGACCCAGACCCAACTGGGGCGAGGTGTGGGGTATGCTGGTGCATATCTTTAATCCCAGCTCTCACAAGGCTAAAGTAGGGAGATCTCCATGCATTCAAGGCCAGCTTGTTCTACATAGTGAGCTCCAGGCCACCCAGGCTACATAATAAGACCCTGTCTCAAACAAACAAACAATTGCTGAAGACATAATATACTTGGATTGCAGGACATAGAAAAATCAAGTTGAAATTGACCTGCAAACTTCCTCCCTGATGGTTAGCTTTCATGGTATAAGAAGGTGGTATGCAGGTTACTGGGGATCAAAGACATAAATGGTCTTACCCAGCACTGGAACCTGCATGCTAGGATATTGATTTGCCAGGCAAGATGTACCTACTGGTATAATAGTGGCATGAAAGTTATGGAGGTAACCAACTACTTTCTGATGGAATATAAACGCTGGTCCACTGGAAGAAATTCATGCCTAATACTGTAAACATGGTCAAAATTCCATGACTTGGGAGGTCATAGGCCTTAGGGAAGAACTTACCCTTGTTTTGCTAAATGGACATGATGCCAATCTGCCCTGTAAATATTTGTTTTTATACTCATACATTAGTGTTGTTCTCAACACTGGCTAGAGAAGACTCATTCTTCAGCGGGTAGCAAAGCAGAGACTCATAAATGGTCAAAATGCTGAGATTATGTGCCTGTTGAGTGCTCAGCCCTAAATGGGACACATATCAACCTCCTGACACAGGGCTCAGGGGACACTGAAAGAGGGGTGGAAAGATGTTAAGAGCCAGAAGATATGGAGCAGTGCCAGAAACGCTTTCTTTTGGACTGCACACGACTGTTGCCCTGGTGACCTGCTGCTGCTATGGTTACCTGGACAAGACCCACACAAGGCCAAGCCAGCAAGACGAGTCAACACTGCAACAGGCAGCACTAGCTGACTCAGTGGATTTAAAGATGTCACAGAAGCGAGGACCCAAAAGTGGGGGAGGAGGAGTGTGTGTGGGAATGTGTCCAGGGGTGACGGAAGAACTGGAGATGGGTATGATCAAGACACATTTCATATGCATATAATACTGTCAGTAAGTAAATAAAGGGGCTAGCAAGATGGCTCCAACTGTAAGAGCTCATTTTCCCATGTCCAGCAGGTCATAATTTCCTGTAACTCTATGCACATACCCATACAAGGGTACATACAAATAATTTTTAAAAATGTTTTGTTTTCATTTTGGTTCTTTCGAGACACGGTTTCTCTGTGTAGCTTTTTGGAGCCTGTCCTGGAACTCACTTTGTAGACCAGGCTGGCCTCAAACTCACAGAGATCCACCTGCCTCTTCTACCCAAATGCTGGGATTAAAGATGTGTGCCACTACCGCCCAGCTAATTTCAAATTTTTAAATCTTTACTCTAAAAAAATAATATTTCTTTCTTTTTCTTTCTTAAGACAGGCCTCCCTATACAGCCTGGGTGTCCTAGAACTCACTATGTAGAGCAGACTGGCTTCAAACTCACAGAGAGAGATTGCCTCCTGAGTGCTGGATTAAAAGCATGCACCACCATGCCTGGCTTATAAATAACCTTTTAAAGTTAGACCAAACTAATTAAAGATAGTTTCAAGAGCCAAGCCATGGTGGTGCATGCCTTTAACCCTGTTTTTTGACAGCTTTGAAGTTTGTTACTTAGACTATCTGGGATCTATTCCGAGGATTACTTTCCTTCTTTTGTTCTATTTGAGCAACAGAGACATTTGTATGAGATATGGAAGGAAGGAAGGAGTGAAGCTGTAGAGATTTCTGGTGGTGCAAGCCTGTATTCTCAGCACTTGGGAGACTGAAGCACGAGGATCTGGAGTTCAAGGCTAACCAGGGCTACATAGTGAGACACTGTCTCAAGCAACCAACCAAACAAATAAACAAACCCAAAGTAGTGAGGGACAGAAGATGGGAGAAGAGGCTTCAGTTGGTCCTCTTGTAAGAGAGGAAGAAAAACAATGAGCCACCACAGCCCAGCTCCTACTCCACTTATTTCTAGCTCACATTACAGGGGTTTAAGATTTCTATCATGGAAGCCTCGTGTGGTGGCACATGCCTTTAATCCCAAACCCAGGAGGTAGAGACAGGAGGATCTCTGTGAGTATGATGCCAACCTGGTCTACATAGCAATATCCTGGACAGCCAAGAGTACATAGAGAGACCTGTCTCAAAAAAATAAAACAAACAAACAAACAAAAAAGAATTCTAATATGAGACTGGAGCCGTGGCTTAGCAATTACAGCACTGGCTGTTCTTCCAGAAGACCTGGTTCAATTCCCAGCACCTCAATGGCAGCTCAAAGCTGTCTATCACTCCAGCTCGGAGAATCTGATGCCCTCTTCTGACCCCAAAGGACACAAGGCATGTACATGGAAAAACATTCACAAACAAATAAATAAAAATTTAAAATTCTATTATGCCTTTTTTTTTTTTTTTTTTTTTTTTTTGGCCTGGAAGAAGTCTTAAAGTGGTGCAGGCCTTTAATCCTGGCACTTGGGAGGCAGAGGCAGGAGGATCTCTGTGAGTTTGAGGCCAGCCTGGTCTACAAAGCAATTTCCAGGACAGCTAGAGCTACAAAGAGAAACCCTGTCTTGAAAAACAAAAAACAGGGCCGGGCAGTGGTGGCGCACACCTTTAATCCCAGCACTCAGGAGGCAGAGCCAGGCGGATCTCTGTGAGTTCGAGGCCAGCCTGGACTACAGAGCGAGATCCAGGAAAGGCGCAAAGCTACACAGAGAAACCCTGTCTCGAAAAACCAAACCAAAACAAAAACAAACAAACAAACAAATGCTTATTCAAGCTTAGTATTTTGTCACATGCCTGTAATTCCAGTTCTTGGAAGCAGAATGACTGGAGATAACAAAAGACAAGCAAAGAAGATGCCCTTAGTCCACACAAGTCACCCAGGCACCCAAGCAGAATTACAAATTCAGCCATCTCTGCTTAGTTCTCAGATGACGATCTCTAAAAAGCAATAAAGCACCAGAAATACATGTAAAAACTGGCTGAGCCAGTCCTTGGCTCAACCTTTAACTCTTGATCCCCGCCCCTACCTCGAAGTACTGAGATTACAAGGATGCACTTGTCCAACTGTGTTGTTCTTGATTTCAAGAAATCCTCCTGGTAAGATGGCTCAGCTATGAAATCTAATAACCAAGTTCAAGTCCCACGTCCACTCACGCTTTCTGGTATTCACTTATAGAGACACATACAAAGTAAATGAACAAATAAATAAATCTAATAAAAAAGAAAACCTTTGTATACATTGTTTGGACAGATAATTCATATAACATAAAACATTTTAAAGTATACCATTCAGGGCTTTATCTTACTTTTGGTATTTGTTTTATTTGTGGGGGTGGGTGGGTAGAAATGCTGTATGCATGTGTGTTTATATGTGTACAGGTATAGACTCACACATAGATGTGTGGAGGCCAGAAGTCAACATCAGATGTGTTCCTCTGTCACTCTCCACCTAGTTTTTTTTTTGGAGACAGGGACACTAAATGAACCTGGACTCTGGCTAGAGTGGCTGGCAAGTGAGTCCTGGGGTTTCCTGTCTCTCTCTCCCAGAACTAGGGTAGTAGACATGTTGCCGTGCCTGGCTCCTGTGTGGGTGTTAGGACCTGAACTTATATTACATCCTTATAATTCACTGACAAGCACTTTATCAACCAAGCCATCTTACCAGTATGCTTGTTTTTGAGACAAGGTCTAACTATCCACAGAGCTCAAGCCATGGACTATGGAGTGAAACTCTGTCTCAAAGAAAAAGAAGTTTTCAATTAAAAAAATTAAAATGGGCCATTCAGTGGTGGCACACACCTTTAATCCCAGCACTCGGGAGGCAGAGGCAGGTGGATCTCTGTGAGTTTGAGGTCAGCCTGGTCTACAAAGGGAATTCAGGATATCCAGGGCTGCACAGAGAAACCCTGTCTTGAAACCCCCCCCCAAAAAAAAATTAATTTAAAATGGGAGTTTGTCTTACACATCTGGTTATTTTATATACATACATACTCCAAATATAGAGTATATTGTGTAGCACACATATATATATATATATTAAATTGTTTATACATAGATCAAGCATTCAACAGGTAACAGAATTTTTAAAAATGTTTATTGATTTTATGTGCATGTGTGTTTTGCATTTTTACGTGCATCTGTCTGTGCTCCACGTGCATGTAGTGCCTGAGAAGAGCAGAAGAGGGTGTCAGATCCCTGGACCTGGAGTTATAGAAAGTTGTGAGCCACCATGAGGGTGCTGGGAACTGAACCTGGGTCCTCTACAAGAGCAGTAAATGCTTTTTACCACGGAACCATCTCCTCAGCCAAGGTTGATAGAATTTTTAATAATAAGCATTTCCAAAGAAATAAGTCGTACGCTGGGCATGTACCCTATGACCCAAGAGGCTGAAGCAGGAGTTCAAGGCCAGCCTGTACTGCATAGTGGGTTTGGGGCTAGCCTGGGGTGAAACCAGAGACCCTATCTCCAAACCTACCCAAAAGACTTGAGTCCTTCCATAACGGAACGGGATACCTTCAGGTGGTCCATCACCAACCACCACTTGATAGTCACACTTTCAGGGATGTTATAAAAGGCTTCCTGCTGGGTTATAGAACAGTGGTGGGACTGTAAGCATATGAGGTTGATCTCTGGCATCACACATAAACAAACAAACAAAAAAGGTGTCTCTGCCTTGATGGGAACTAGATCACTTCTGAGGTCCTACAAACAGTGGAACATAAACTGACATGAAAACTTCCCTGGTCTATGACAAGTGTGATGAAGAAATGCATTATCTTTTTCCAGAAATGGTATGAATAACATGTGACTGAAGCTAATGGTGCATGGGAGCATTCTGGACCATTTGGTCTGGATTGTTGGCTGATTCTGGGATTGAAATAAAGTCAATAAAAAGGAAGCTAGAGATGTAAGTGACTGGCAAAGCCCAGGCCAACCATGTGTGAAGCCCTGGGTCCTGTCCTAGCACTGAGAAAGAAAGCTAATGGTGCACAAGAGGAACAGCATTAGCAGAGGGGACAATGGAAACGTTACTTCTCGAGTAGCTACACTAATGTCTCTGAGGATTGAGTGATTCCACATAGAAGCCTACACAGACTAGCCAAAATAAAGTGAGATTTGAGCTCTTACTAGGAAGTAGAAGTTACAAGAAGAACAGGAGCTAGAATGGTACAGTCATGAAGTGTCCCAGCAGGGACCGGAGACAGACTGGTAGGCCAGGAAGAAGCACAGGCTCCAGTAGCCTCTGAAGTAACTTTTTGCCTTTTTGTATTATCTACATCTCACAAAAATATTTAATTAACTTACCAGAAATATTCATTAGCAGTATTTATTAGATATTTATATTTTGAATTCTCTATTTCCAACTATTCCCTTCATTAGCATTTGCTGGGTCGAAAGACAGGCCTGCCATCCATTGGACCTTTACTTGTCTTCAAAACTCATCAGGGCCTGGACTGTAAAGAGACAGATTGTGAGGCCAGGAGCTAAGGATGTGTGAACACATGTATGTTTGCCAAAAGCCTTGCTTCCTGGGTTCCAGATTCCCATATAAATCTCAACTGATATTTGCTCTAGGATACTTAAACCTACCTTCTCTTTACCATAAACAAGTTCATCAAGGTCTGAGCTCTGCAGTCTTGGAATAACTTTGAAAATAAAATACCATTTATTTCCTCCATTTGTGGTTCCTAGATTTTATATAGACACATAAGATCATGCATGTATATATGACCTGAAAGAAAGCTCAGATGTAACTGCTTAGGGGACAAAGAGACCAGGCGGAGACAGCAGGGTAGCTCAGCAGATGAAGACACTTGCTGCCCAGCCTGACTGTCCAAGTTCAGTTCTCAGAACCCATATAATGAAAGGATAGAACTGCCTCTCAGAAGTTGTCCTCTGACCACTCACTGCATGCACACACTCCTCCACAATAAGTAAATAAATGCTAAAGGGGGGTGGGGTAGCAGGAAGGGTAAGAAAGGAAAGGTTAGAAATGTATGGGGAAAGCCGGGCAGTAGTGGTGCACGCCTTGAATCCCAGCACTCAGGAGGCAGAGGCAGGCGGATTCTCTGTGAGTTCAAGGCCAGCTTCTACAGAGTGAGTTCCAGGATAGCCAGAGCTGTTACACAGAAAAACTCTGTCTCAAAAAACCAAAAGGAAAGAAAGAAAGGAAGGAAGGAAGGAAGGAAGCAAAGAAGCAAAAAAGGATATGGGGTATCCCCTAAAAAATGTGGGATATGTTGAACATCTAATGTACACTTGTACGAAAGCTTCAAACATAATTTTTTAAAGATCTGGACTCTGAGCTGAGCGTGGTAAAGCAAACCTTTAATCCCAGTACTTGGAAAGAGGAGGCAGGAAGATCTCTGTAATTCCTGGTCAGTCTGGTCTACATAGTGAGTTTCAGACCAGTCACAGCTACACAGTGAAACGATGGAGGAGGAGGAGGAGGAGGAGGAGGAGGAGGAGGAGGAGAAGGAAGAGGAAGAAGGAAGGAAGGAGGGAGGGAGGGAAGGAAGGAAGGAAGGAAGGAAGAGGTGGATAAATATATAACTTTGGGCTCTGTTTTGGACAGGTGAGGCAGTGGATTGCTGGGATTTGAGGCCAGCCTGGGTTATATATAGCAACGTAGTGAAGAACTACTGCCGGGTGGTGGTGGCGCACACCTTTAATCCCAGCACTCAGGAGGCAGAGTCAGGTGGATCTCTGTGAGTTCGAGGCCAGCGTGGGCTACAGAGCGAGATCCAGGACAGGCACCAAAATTACACAGAGAAACCTTGTCTCGAAAAAACAAACAAACAAACAAACAAAAACCTACAAGTGAGACCCTGACTCACAAAACAAAAATTTAAAAAGTTCCTTTCTGCTTCTTCCTTCCTCCATCTTGTCTCTCTCTACCAGAATATGGCTAAGAATGACTGGGAAGAAAAGAACTAACCTCAGGTAACATTTTGATACAGACAGAAACAGTCTTTGATATCCTGCCCTGAACTCCAAGGCACAGCATGCAGATCTAAGGACAACTTTCAGAAGCTGGCTCTTTCCTTCCAGCTATCAGGCTTGGTAACAAGTGCCTGTACTCACTGAGCCATCTTGATGACCCTAAATGTTATATGTTCCTATGGCCTTTCTGTGTCACAATGCACACATGTATATTCACACAC
>CABHPH010160143.1:13097-38408 GCA_902168325.1 Peromyscus nudipes | reverse complement strand
CCCCATCCACCCATCCATCCATCCATCTGTCCCCATCCACCTATCCATCCATCCACTCACCCATCAGCCACACATTCATCCATCCACCCATCCATCTATCCACCCATCCATCCATCTGTCCCCACCCACCCACCCATCCACCCATCCATCCGTCCCCATCCACCCATCCACCCATCCATCTATCTGTCCCCATCCACCCATCCATCCATCCATCTGTCCCCATCCACCTATCATCTGTCTATATCATTTGTCTCCTGAACATCACAGTATGAACCCCATCATCTCAGACCAGACCCACACAGCCCTCATCCCACATTTCCTAAATGTCCATCTCACACATTTTCATTTTAACCCTCAGAATTTCAAATACAATGAAAGTATACTTAAAAAGAAACTGACAAAAGTCACAAAATCAGAATTTCTCCAAGGCCTTTTTTCCCTCTCCTTTCTCAAAGAGAAAAACAAAACACCACTTCCCTCCCCAAGGCAACAAATCCATGGTTAAGATGTTTCTCATCAAATCTCACATAAGACAAAGGCAAAAAGCCCTGGCAGTCCACAAGACACAACTGCTGGCTGAACACTGCAGGCCGCTGGGGAATGGAAGACAGCCAGCTAATCAGCAAACGCTCATTAAAGCCACCACTTGTCTTGATGTCCAATCAACGCCCCAGTCCCCTCCCTCCAGGCAGAATCCAGCACTGATCACCACTGCTGACTGGTGGAGGACTGCCTCTGCAGGACAGAGCCCCAGAGGCCAGGCGTGGGGTGTGAGCCCTAGGCAGACAAGGAGGCATGGCTGACCAGGTAAACAGGCAAGCGGAAACAAGGGGGAGGGAGAGGGGAGGGAGAGGGGTGGGAGAGGGGAGGGAGAGGGGAGGGAGAGGGGTGGGAGAGGGGAAGGCTGTAAAGAAAGGACAGGAGAAGAGGATGAGGCAGGTACGGGTGTGGGAGGAGAAGCACAGGAGGAGGGATGGGCAGTGGGTAGGTCCCCCAAATCACAAGGAGATGCAAATCAGTGATACATGTACATACATACACACATGCACAGAGTCAAAGACTATGGCCCAAAGATGCACTCACTCACACTATACACCACACATAAACACACAGACAGACAGACAGACAGACACACACACACAACATAAACATATACACACAAACGCATAAGCACACCACACATACGCAAACACATGACCCAAATGTGCACACACATACACACACACACACACACATTACACACACATGCACACACAAACAGAAGTCATTCTGTTGAAATAAAGGAGTGGATACCAACTCTCACCTGACATGGATGTCTGGAACCAAGCGTGGATCCTCTGTAAGAGCAGTAAGTGCTCTTAATCACCAAGTCCTAAACCCAGTCCCTACCACACAGTTTTTATGACAGTTAGCCTGCTGGGTTGTTTAAAGATGAGATCCTTAGCAACAGAAGAGAAAACTGTCTAATTCCGTGTCAGGTCCCAAGAGCCTGCCCAGGGCACAAGCCACAAGATTTGACATAATGAACAGCATGTCCTCCGTGAACACAAGGACATGCGATCCCGCCCAGGACCCTTACAACATGCCAGCTGCACCAGACAGACTCGTGAGAACTCCTCTAAGGAGAGGCAGGGCCTTGAAACAAAGGCAAGGTGACTGATGGTGGGAAGTGTGTCCCAGATCTGCGGGGGTTGGGCCCGCCAGCCCAGGATGGAATCCATTAGCACAGGTAAGGGAGCTGGTGGAACAGTCTAGTCAGTAAAGTGCTCGCTGCAGAGCAAAGAGCTGAGTTCACGTTCCTACAACCCACGTGAAATCTGGGCATGGTTGCAATCCCAGCACTGGGAAGATGGAGACAGGAGGATACCTGGGACTCTCAGGACACCTAGCCTAATCTACTTGATTAGCTCTAGGCCAGAGAGACTCTCTCGGAAAACAAAGTGGGCAGTGCCTGAGGAATCACACCAGACCGTTGACCCCTGACCTCACACCCCTGTGCACAGAGGTGCAGGAACATACACTCACACCTACACACACACACCTACACACACTCACAATGCATACATGCACCTACACACATCCACATGCCCACCTACAAAGATACAAACTTGCACCACACACCTACACACCCTCACACACTCAATGTATACACTCACATCTATACACATCAGCACCTACACATACAAAAACAAATACCTACAAACACACCCACTCAGACCTGCACCTACACAGACACACACACACCTCTACACTCATACCTATATACATTTAGTGTATACACTGGCACATACACAGATACACACTCACAGACACTTGCACACTCTCACACCTACACACAGATGCACACACAAAAGAATAGGGAAAAAGGAAACAAACACATCTTTCATGGTATTTCCAGAGATAACCAGGTGTGGACTCCGTCCTAACCAACAGATTCACTCTGATGGATTCTTAATGTGCTGGCATTACTGGGAAATGGGAACTGTTTGGGAAAAGTGGGTCTCTAGGGCCATCTTGCAGTCCCCCAGCCCCAGCCCATCTCCACCTGTCTCTCCAGGCCACGGAGAGCACAGAGAAGCCTTCACCACTAGCTCCTGCCTCTGCAGCGTTCTGTCCAAGAGCACAAGCAGCCATGGAATGAAGCCTTACCAACCAAAATAAGACCTTCCCCTTCAAGGTGGGTTATGTCAGACCTTTTGTTAAAATAACAAATAAGATGTGTGACATCCACCAAAAGTAACAGGACCTGGGGTGGCAGCGGGAGCCACTAGGAAGGACAACATGCCCATAGGAAAGAGAGAAGAAGGTGTCAGGGAAGAGGGGATCCGGAACTGAGCAGCTGAGCGACTCAGAGAAGAACAGAAGGAGGGCAGAGAGGGAGTCCCCCACCCCACCCCCCAGCCAGTACAAGACTGCCGGGTCCATCCTGGTTGGGGTCTAACAAGGTTCTTGGAGTCTTTGAAAAGATTGGCTACATAGTGGCTGTCCTGGTTAGCTTTAACTGCCAACCTGACACAGCCTAGAGTCCCCTGAGGGAGTCTCAGTTGAGGGATTGCTTAGATTAGATTGGTCCGCAGGCAAGCCTTTGTGACACTGTCTTGATTGTTAATTGATGTAGGAGGGCAGTGCCATTCCCTGGGCAGTGGTCCTGAGTTGTAGAAATAGCTAGCTGAGTACAAGCCAGAGCAGTGTTCCTCCAGAGTTTCTGCTTCAAGTTCCTGCTTTGACATCCCTTAGTGATGAACCATGGCCTGGAGGTATCAGCAAAATAAATAATTTTCCTCCTCTAAGTTGCTTTTGGTCAGACAGTTTATCACAGCAACAGAATGAAAAGAACACTCCCCAAACCCATCTCCATTTGCTTCTAAGCACAAGCTCACATTCCCTAGCTTCTGTGACTGACTTCTAACCAACATACACTTTTTCTTGCAGTGCTGGAGATCAAACCCAGGACCTCATGGAAGGCAAGAGCTCTATTACACCCCCATCCACTGGAATATGAACAGAGGAGTCAGGGTCCAAGTCCTTTTCAGCCTCACAAACAATCCCAGTATCCCCCATGTTCATTTACCGTCTATGGTTTATTGTTAACGAACGCCAAGTTTGGGAAAACTGCAGTTTGACACTAAAGAGCCACAATATGGCAAGGGCTCTAGGCTGTCAATCATTTGGGGAGACAAGAGTGCCAAATAGAAAGCACCATTTTCGACTTTCAATGAGTGACAAACTTCCATTAAGTTGAAGTCATTCTTAGTTTGGAACCGTTTGTTGTAGCGGGGGAAGTGTGTATACATTTGCTTTTCAACCACAGTCCATTCCTTGTATCCACATCTGAAAACCCCTTAAAGACATGCGCAAAACCTGCCAAAGTCCAAACCATAAGTTCATGTCACCAGAAACCCTCAGCACACAGTCACCACCATGAAATAAAGGCACCACATTTCCAAGCAAAGGATGAGATTCACTAATGAGGAGCTCTCAGACACCTTGGTTTGTGGGTTTAAATCCCAGCCCCACTGCTTAGCAGCTGGAGGTTTATCTTTCTTGAGTGTGGGGTTGGGAATAGGGGCATCTTCTACCACACTGGGTTATGCTGAGGACTACATAGTCATGTGCATGAGGCACCGTAGAAGCTGCCAGCTACAGCAGGCCATTGTTTTAGCTCCACCAGACAGCACTCACTGCTATGTATGGTGGAGACACAGTGGTGGTGGGAAGAAGACAGATGTGCACGAAAGAACACTGGGCACAGGTCTCCAAGCCCAGCCTGGGCCACCGGGAGGAGAGCATGTTATAGAATGGGATGCAGTCGCCTACCCTGTTAGCACCACGACAAAGTCCATGACATTCCAGCCGTTCCTCAGGTAGGAGCCTTTGTGGAAGGCAAAGCCGAGAGCCACGATCTTAATTCCAGCCTCGAAACAGAAGATTCCGATGAAGTATGGTTCCGTGTCATCCTAGAAGGGAGAGGAGGCATCAGTGGCGTGGGTGGTGGGGAGTGGCATGACCCCAAGGCAGCACACCCAGAGATGTGGACCCACCTGCCCCTCCCAACAGGCCAAGTGACCAAAGGCTGAGACCTCTGGAACTAAGCCAAAAGGAACATACCCCAGAAGTTGAGCTGCCTCAGGTACTGTGACCCAGTGACAGAACTCTCGGAACAACCCACTGCCTGGGGTAGGAATCCTGCACGCCCACCCTTAGAGACGTGGGTACTGCCTTGGTTGAGACGATGGATGCCAAGAGGGCACAGCCCAGCAGTCACACCTGATCTGGAATCCACCAGTGAGAAGCTGACAGTGTGGCTGCAGGAGCAGAGCTTGTGCCTAGAAGCCCCTACTGAGGGGCTGGGCCACGGCTCAGTGTCAGGGAACTAGCTTAGCATGTGTGAGGCTTTGGGTTCATCCTCTGTACAGCAAAGTAACCAATGGGTAATAAATAAACAAACCGAGTCTGCATCTGGCTCCTGGTAGAACAAAACAGCCCTAAGATGGCGTAACCAAGACAGTGAACTCAGTGCTAACTGGTGCCGAGGCATTGCCGGCACAAAAGCCGTCACCACGCCACCCGAGGTGCCTGCATTTCCAGTCACGCAGACCTGAAGCTGTGGCGAACACTGGATGAGTCCCAGAACACTTCTGCCGAGGAAGCTGAGCACAGAGGGAAACAAGGGTGTGACTGGATCCTCAGTGACTGATCTGAGGAGTGGGTTCACAGTGGCTAACTGCCCTCTTCTGTGTTTACGTATAGTCACACTTCCTTTTTCATGAAAAATGTGTTTCTGAGCATAAAACAGAAAGTAGAATTTGGACCGAGTACGATGTCTTCGTGGATAGTGTGATGGTCACTGTGGCCTGGTGCACACCAGGTCTGCTGGGTTTCAAGGATGGGCCTGGGCAGTGAGGACTTCCATGTTCACAGGCCACTGATGATTGTGCAAGGCAGGCCTTCTCCACACAGCTCTCAGCCCCGGGACCCAGACCCCCTCCACCCTGTGCTCACCAGTCGCTCAGACATGGGTGTCTTGTCGTCATCAGGGAGGTGCTGCTCCAGGGCCAGGACGATGCAGTTGGCAATGATGGTGGCCAGGATCATGTACTCGAAGGGAGTGTGGGGGTTAAGGAGCACACCACCAGTGGCTGTGTGCCTAGCATTCTGTCCTCTCCCAGCAACCCGGCCCAACACCCTTAGCCCACCCCTTGTCCCCCTCAGCCCATCACATCCCTACCACATCCATGCACACAGTCACCTGCCTCATCTGTCTGGACAGCACCCCTGTGGCTCCTGGCCCTGCACCTGTGACTTTAAAAAGAATGTTTCTATTAGCATGTACTAGGTACACACGGGGGTCACATTCGAGCCCCCTCCCCTCTCTGTCCCTTCCCTTCTCTGTCCCCTTCCCACCTAGTCTCCTAGCCCCTCTTCTGGTTTCTTTTCTTTCTTCTCAATGAGTTTAAGGTTGCTCACAGGCAGTGACTACACCCCTGGAGAAAATGTCGCCCCAACTAACTGCTCATAAACCCTTAGGAAGGAAGAAGCTTTAAGATGGCCTCTTTCCTCCACGAAACGGTGCCGACAGGCCCAGTCTTGTGCAGGTACTCACAGCTGCCTTGAGTTCAGAGTCCACAGCATGCCACGCCCTACCCATCCTCCGTCTTTCCATTCTCTGTATCGACCCCTGCAGCACAATCACTGCAGATGCTGCAGCTCTGCAATGGCTGCGGGGCACACGGCATCCCCAGCAACCACTACAGGACCAAGTGCGGAAGAGAGCAAAGTTCCCGGACTCACAGAGAAGCGAGTGTGTGAAGAGACTCCAGCACACAGATAGTGCCACAGTGCGGGGAGCATGGTCCTCTGCATGAGTGTGCCAGCATCCAGGAATCCAACGGCCGGAGATGAAAAGTATTCCAAGAGAAAAATGTGTCAGGCTGAGCACTTATGTACGGACCCTGAACAACACACTGCAGCAACTAACGAGAAGCGTGCCTCCACGTTAGGTCCATGTCACCCAGAGATGAGCTGGCATCTCTGGGAGGAGGTGTGCAGTTCTGGTAGGCAGGACTTGAATGTCTGCAGGTTTGGGTATTCCTGGGGTCCAGGAACTGACCCACTGTGAACACAGAAGGATGACAACGGGCCACACCTGTAGCAAGATGGCGAATGCTATGGAGAAGAGGCAGGAAAGAGACTCGGGGAAACACAGTGGCCAGGCGGCTGGGAGATGGCTCACTCTGTAAAATGCCTGCTGTGAAAGCATCTCCGTGACGATGGGTATACTAGTGCACATCTGAAGCCCAGCACTGGGGAGGTGGGTGTGGATCCCAGAGCTTACCAGCAGTCTATCTGCAACAGGGAATCGAGGTTTACCGAGATACTCTGTCTCAAAACTCAGGTGCAGAGCGATTGAAAACGGTGCCCGGCGCTGACCTTGCAGACCTCTGACTTCTGTGTGCACACACCCACACACGTGAACACACACACACACACACACACACACACACACACACACACACACACCAGTGGTCTGTGTGACACCCAAAGCCTAAGCAACAAGGAAAAAATGGATATTGTCCAACAAGATGGCTTGCTCAGTGGGTAAAGGCACTAAGCGACAGTCCTGAGCCGGATCCCCGGAACCAACATGGTGGGAGGAGAGAAACAACTCCTGAAAGTTGTTTTCTGACCTCCATCCGTGAACCGTGCGCATGTGTTCGCACACGCTCATGCACACATACACACACATACACACACACGTGCAGCATGCATGCAAGATTAAAAAAAAACACCACAGGGAGGCACTAGCTTTCACCCCCACAAGAAGAGCAGGAAGTAAAACAGAGCTAGAGAGCACCAAGTGCTGGGAGCTGGGGACTCGGGACCCTGTGCATTGCTTCAGGGAGCACGAGGCTGTGTGGCTACCTTGAAAATGAGCCTGGCATTCCCGAGGAAGGTTAAACATGGAATTACCACCCCACACCAGTGGTAATTCTACTCTGAGATACAGAGTCCAAAGAATGAGAAAATCAGAACTCAGACAAACACTGCTATGTGAATGGTAACAGCACATTCTCGACCTGCCAAAAGGTGGAAGTCACCTAGTCGGGCATGGCTGAACCAGCAGGTGCAAACAGGGAGGGTGTGCTCTGTCCAGTGTGGACTGCGGCTCAGCCCTAAAGAGCCATGCACCAACACGTGCAAACCTCGAGCACATGAGGCTGAGTGAGAGGAGCAAGGAACACAAGCCCACTGTGTGCAGAATACACGGAATCAGCAGAGCTTCAAAGCAGCTTCCCGGAAGCCGGGGGATGAGGGAGGGGAGAGTGACGGCTTCATGTGTGGAAACTAGATACACAGTTGCATGATACCCGGACTGTACTAAAAGCCAGGGGATTAGTCACTTGAAAACATCTTAGGCATTTAGGAGGCAGAGGCAGAAAAATCTCTGTGGTTTTAAGGCCAGCCAGGTCTATATAGCCAGTTTCAGGCCAGAGAGGGCTACAAGTGAAATTCAGTCTTGGGGTGGGGGTAGGGTGCTGGAGACATGGCTCAGCAGATAAGAGTGTAGAGGACCCAAGTTCAGTTCCTAGGATCTGACACCTTCTGGGCTCCATGGCACTGCTCTTTCTCTCTCTCTCGCTCTCTCGCCCTCTCTCTCTCTCTCTCTCTCTCTCTCCCTCCCTCCCTCCCTCCCTCCCTCCACACACACAGAGTCTTTCGTTGGCTGAAGAGATGGCTCAGCACAACCATTAAAGGGTAAGCCTCACAACCTAAACAAATAAAAAGTCAGAGCAGGCATCTCAGAAGGGGATCTGACAATATTTGAGGGAAGGGAAGTACCCTTTCCCTCTGTCTCTCTCCCTCACCCCAGGAACTGTCTGTTGGTTCCCATGAGACCTCAGCACTTGGGAGGAGCCATGTTGTTGCTCCATCTCAACACACACACTAGTTCACAGAGAACACCTTAGTTCTCTCAGAAGAAACCCTAGTGAACGGGGCTAGCAGTCTTGGAGCTGGAAGGCTGAGCGTGAACAAGTGGATGTCAGACATGCAACCACAGCGCTCCAGGACAGAGACAGCTGGTTCCCAGCCTGACGCAGTGCCTGAGTGGGCACTGTCCCGGGCACTGTGGGGAGTGGAGTAGCATGCATGATTTTTACCATTTCCAACACCAAATGCATCATGTGAGTCCCCAAGGACAGTGTGTCTCCTATTCCGAGCTGGGAGAACCTGGACCCCTCAGTGTTTCCCTTTGAGAAGCTGATTAGCTTGATCTCCCCTTTGAATCTAGATCTGTTCGGCAGTTTGCCTGGGTTTTTGAGGCAGGGTCTCAATCTGTAGCCTTGAACTGGGAGCCTCCTGCCTCAGCCCATTTTCCAGGCGGAAAGGTAAAAGGAGGAGACAGCAAATGTAGGAGAAAGCATTTCAGGAAGGCGGGAAAGTCCGGCCTTTTCTGTTTGGTGTCAGCCTCACTGCCCAGCTGCAAACAGCAATTTAGGAAGACAATAAAAGCGCCTCACAGCCCATCCGTGACTGGCTTCTTGCCTCTCAGCGCCACTCACTAGTCCCAGAACAAAGCGCTGCAAAGACGCCCCTCTGTGTCACCCTGCAGCCTGGAAAACAAGAGCCAATATTTGCACACAGAGAAAGCAAGGCCAAGCCCTCGCTGGCGATTGGAATGAGACGCGCGTCCTCTCAGCCTGGGTGGCTGGCTGCTTCTTCTTGGAGCGCCATCTCCCTCTGGCACTCCTTGGCTTCCTGTCCCCAGATGGCTGCCGTGGAACTGCCTTCGCAGCAGCTGGCACCGCATTTAGGTGGTGCTGTGTCAGCATGGTTCCCATTGCCTGGGGTTCAGAACCCAGAATCCCCCAGGTCTGAAAGGAAGGTTTGGCGTGCAGATGGGTGGAAGCGAGACTCCATCCTTCTTTGTAACTTCACTGTGTTTTGTTTATCAGTTTTGGCAGTGTTGAGGATGGAACCCTAGGCCCCATGTGTGCTAACGAGCCACATCAGCAGCCCTCTTCCTACTTTTTATTTCAGGACAGGATCTAGCGCAGTCACCTAGGCTTGCCTCAAAGTCACTCTGTAGCCCAGGCAAGCCTTACGCCTGCAACTCTCCTGCCTCAGCCTCCCGAGTCCCTGGAATGACAGACCCATGTCCCCCCAGGCTCAGCTCCTGATGCTATTTCCTTTTCTCTTTGTCAAATCTAAACACACACTCCCAAGTGTCGTTTCACACACCCCGAGTGTGAGTCCGTGATAGTGGCCCTATGCTCTGGCCACGGAAAGCAAGCTCTCAATATCATGGGCATATGGCCCTTTAAGGATGCAGTCTGAGTGAGGCCTGCATCCACTTGCTGAGTCAGGAGGAGCTTCTAGAGCTTCTAGGCTGTGTGCTGGCACAGTTCATGCTCTACTTCAGGGTGAGCGGAGCTGGGGCTCAGGGCTTCGAGTTCTCTCAGGAGAAGGGGCTCTTCCTTTTCCTCCCAATTTTCACCTCCACATCCAGATTCCCAGTGAGCCCAAGAGTCCCAGATCCCACCACTCAAGCCAGGGAGCTGAGCAGACACCCCACATCTTGATGAAGCAAGGGTAATGTTGGGGTGGGGGCAGATGATTCCAGTTTAAAGTATGCACAAGCACTCATAGCCTTTCAAAAGGTCTCGTCTCACTTGGAAGAAAAGCCGGGGCCCCTCCGCTGTCCAGGAGCCTTCACTGCCCCCTTGACCTGCCTCTCCTATGCTGTTTTGGTCATGCAACTCCACCCACGATGCCTCCAGATTTTCTAAGCACCCCAGGCACGACTGAGCTACAGGACATGAGCTAAAGACATGTGCTGTCCACACTTGTGGAAGATTTTCTACAGATGCCGACAGGATGGCCTCCCTTGCTTCCTCTAGGTTTCTACCCAAGGGTCACTTCTTTCAACTCTTTCTGTTTAACTTGCCCGCACGCCGTATTTAAGAGACCACCATTGTTCGTCTCCATCTTGTCCATCATCTCCCCCACTAACCAGGTGTGATGCAGGCAGGAGTTTGCTCTGGCCTCCTTTGCTTGTGGGTTTGTGTGGTTCCCCTAAGAAAATGTGTGCTCTACAGCACATAACTCATCAACGGGAAAGGGGGAGGGGAGCAGAGGCGCTGGTTTCTGCAGCTCCTGTTCACTCCCCCGTCACCGTAGACCAAGCCCCCAGGAACGTGTGACATCTATGACGAGGGACTGGGGAGACGGGGGACTGGGGAGACGGGGGACCAGGGAGACAACGGCCCTGGCTAAAGTATCCGCTTCACAAGCATGAGGCATGAGCTCAATTACTGGAAGCTATGGAAAAAGCCAGGCCTGTCACCCTGGTGCTGGGGAGGCAGGGACAGGGGGATCCCTGGGGCTGAACTGGTGATCTCCAGGTTAGAAAGAGATCCTGTCCGAAAGGAGATAGACAATGTTTCTAAGGATGACACCCAAGGTCACACAGAGAACTCACACAGGCAAACACATTTTTAAAAAGCCATTTGTAGAGCTAGAGAAACGGGTCAGTGGTTAAAAGCCTTGTTGCTCCCACAGAGGACCCAGGTTCAATTCCTGGCACCCACAAGGTGGTTCATAAGCACCTATAACTCTAGTTCCAGGGAATCTGATGCCTTCTTCTGAACCCCAAGGGCACTGGGCATGTACATGGTATGCACACACACATTCAAGCAAAATACTCATACACATAAAAAAATAAAAATCTAAAAGAAACGTTAAAGTCCTTCAAAATGAGTTCCTGCCATGAGAAGAGGGGAAGAGCCTGAGGCAGAGATGGAAGGTTGCCCTGGAGAGGAGCTGGGAGAAGAGCCTCCTCAGCCCGCCGCCTGTACCTGATTTGCAGGTTCTAGCTCACAGCTGAATGCCTGTGCTGGCTGCACTGCCCCATGGGCACTCTGGAGTCCTCCGGTAGTGAGCAGTGGGAAGAAGAGAAGCCGGTCTGCTGGGAAGCCAGGCTGCCTCCCCACTGGCCCCAGACTCCTCAAAAGGCCCCGTGGGACCCACCGAGAGCATCCACGTAGGAGACTCTGGAAATGACTGAGAACTGCTTAGGGGAAAGGCAGGCTGCGTGTACTCCCAGGGCCTTGCCTTTCGGGACAAAGTGGACATGGCAGTGGGGGCCCAGCCCTCAGAAGTCTTGGGGCAGGACCTAGTCTTCCCGTGATGCCCTCCACCTCAGCCCCAGCCTTTAAGGAGGTCTGGTGACTCAGGTGACCCTGTCCCCAGCAGAGTTTTACAAAGGGCAAGCGCTGCGGAAACGCTTGGAATGCGTCGACCAGTCTGCAGGAGCCCCACACACCAGCTCTCACAGGAGCGACCTGATATCCAACTTGCGCTAATTTCAGTTGCCGCTCGATACGGTAAGCGCAGGCTGCCATATTCTGCCACCACTGCTGAATGAGGCTCTGGGCCCAGATGTTCCAGGTCCGTTCACAGCCCAGCCACCAGGGCACAGCACTGACAGGTCCCTGCAGTAGGCCATGTGACCAGGGCTGTGCCCCTTGGGGTCCCTTGAAATCACCCTGCCAGATGTTCTGTTCACCCATTTTTGGATGAAATCAAGGTTTAGACAGATTTCTTAAACTTGGTGAAGATCATAGAGGAGGCAGGAGGGCGGGGCTTACACGGTGGCTTACACCACAACCCACAGTTTTACTCTTTCTTTTTCTTTTTGCCGTGTGAAGATGGAACCCAGGGTCTGACACAGCTACGTGAGGTAACACTGAGCCGTGCCCCAAGCCTGGTTACCAGCCTGGCTACTAGAGTTTTGTAAGTTAGACCCACTGTGAGACGTTTCCCTTTGTTCTTCTTTTTGCAGTGCTTGAGAGAGAATGAGACCTCACAGACGTGAGCTGAGCACTCTGACACTGTGTAGCTCAGCCCTCACGTGTCATGCTTTGAAACATGATTTTGCCTCTGTTTAAAAATCAGAATGAGGGTTTTTGATTTTTTTTTTTTGAGACAGGGTGTTGCAATGTAGCCCAGGCTGGCTCTGTACTGGTGGTGCTCTGACCATACCCTCTCAAGTACACGGTTCACAGATGTGCCACACTGTGCTTAGCCGTGCACTTGAAACGTTAGCCAAACAGGTTATATTTCACCCAAGATCTAAGTAACTGCTACTATTCATTCGTTCATTAATGGTTCAGGGGATAATCCAGAGCCTCACACACACTGGCAAATGCTCTATGGCTCAGCCACAGTCACACTCTAATTCCCCAATGATCAACCACTGTGTGCTGGCCACATCTTGTAAGCCCATGAGTCGCTGTGAGCGATCGGTCCAGCTCTCACCAACTTCAGAGTCTCGAGTTCTCAGGCAGGCCTTGGAACTCTTTAGTCTGCGGCACCACTCACAGCCAAAGCTAGAAAAAGGCTTTCTACCCTCTGTCCAGCAGTGGTCCCAGGAGACACCCTAACGGAAGGGCGGGCAGGGACATTCAGCACCATGGCCAGCGGCCAACGGGCCTGGTTCTACCTATGCTGCTGAAGAGGGCAAGTGGGGTTCTGGAATAGAGTTCAGCTCCAGAGCTCTGGCTGGTCTCTGTAAGACTTGCATTTCACCTCCAGGGTGAAGGAGGGGAGAGATTCACAATGTCTTTAAGAACATGAGTAGATAGCTGATGTGGTGATGCAAGCTACTAATTCTTCCCCAGCACTTTCAAGGCAGAGGCTGGCGTGTCTCTGTGAGTTCAAGGCTAGACTGGGTGACACAGAAAGTTCCACGCAAGCCAGGGACACAGTGAGACTCTGTCTCAAAAAAAGAAAGAAAGAAAGAAGGAAGGGAAGGAAGGAGGGAGGGAGGGAGGAAGGAAGGAGAAAAAGAAATAATTTAACTTGGTTTGACATGCTTTTCGTTTCGTATTATCCAAGGGATTCCAAAGCTTTGGTTCTGAAAAAGTCTCCTGGAGGGCAGATAGACCTGTGTGCATTCAACACTGGGAATGTGTGCATGGGAAACCCTAGAGCAGCGACAGATCCAGAGGTGGGAGGGCTGTGAGTTTGTGGCCAACCTCGAGGGCTACAGAGTAAGCCTGACCCCCAGCTGTCCTCACCTCCCAAAAAAATGACCCAGTAAACGTTTTAAGGGCTTTTGAGTCAGAGGTGGCTCTGACTTGGGTAAAAACAATGCTTCCCTGGCCTCAGCTTCCTCAGGGTGAGCTGTGAAAAGCATCCACAGTTATTGCTCAACAGTCAGCGATGGTTTCTATTGCTTTTTCCTGTTCCTCCAAAGACCAGCACACTTAGTATGCTGTGAACACAGAGACGAGCTTCATCCCATTGTAGCCAAGCAATGGAGTTTGTTGTGTTTAACAGCAATGGAGTTTGTTGTGTTTAACAGCAACTGCGGCTACCAGCACTGCTCCCTCGTTCTTCTCCTGCTGCCTCCTTCTCCCTCCCCTCCCCCACACCCTCCTCTTCTCTCTTTCCCACTCCCTCTCTTCCCTTTCTCCTCTTTCCACCTCTTCCTTCCCACCCCCATGTAGCCCAGCCTAGGCTGTGCACTGCACTCACCCCACTGAGTGCAACATGTTTGTGATGTATTTGTCTCATTAGGTCAGTTGCCCTCACTAGAACGACAATCCCATGAGGGCAGGGCCTGAGCTCGTTCTAGGCCACATCCCGAGCATTTTTGCGAGCGCAGGACACACAGGTGCTGATCACTAAACACAACCAAACAAAAGCACAAAGGAGCACATTTCCCTCGTAGCACTGGCGTCAACAGCCTCCTCTAACGTGCTGGGCCTTACACCATCCTGGACACACTGCTGCCTAACAAACCATGGGGCCAGTTCTTCTCAAAGGCTGCGAATTACAAGTGGCTGCCTCATCATTTATTCCACACTCCCCCAGCACTTCAGCTGGTCTCCATTGCTGGCAAAGCAGGTCTGACTACTTGCCTGTATCTCTGCGTGCTTGTGAGAATGTCAGAGACCAAAGGGAAGGTCTGAGGGAGTGTATATCTGACATTCATTCTCATGTGAACCACCCTTGGATTTACAAGGCTGTAATTTTTTCATTACAAAAAAGTTTTATGAGGGGCAGGCAAGATGGCTCAGTGGGTAAAGGTGCTTGCTGCCAAGCCTGACATCTGAGTTCAATCGCAGGATCCACATCTCTCTCTCTCTCTCTCTCTCTCTCTCTCTCTCTCTCTCTCACACACACACACACAATGTAAAAGAAATTTAAGTTCTATGAGGAGCTGGGGAGAAGACTTGGGGGCAAGCGCTTCCTGAGTGTAGCATGTACCTGGCTCTGGGTTCCACCCTAATCCCTCCTCCCAAAGTGACTGTACGGTCACATTTACATCATCTGAAATTTAGTCCACAGTTCAACTGTACAAAAGAGGCTCAACACCCCCCTACACAGACACACTCACACCCCCCTACACAGACACACTCACACCCACCCACAGACACAGACACACTCACACATATGGTCTAGAAGTTTCCACCTCAAGCAATGTTACCATTGTCCCTCCCAATCTCCACTGGCAGCACCAAGAACTAAAGTCCTGAACAGTATCTGGTCCGATCTGGTCCACTCCTCTCCCTCTCCACCCACCCCTCCCCCAGTCCACTCCATTCCCTCCCCCCCCCCTCCCCCAGTCTTTCTAGGACAGTTTCACGTTGCCTCCTCCCTTAGGCCCATCTTATCATGGACCACGTCTCCTCCAGCTCTCCAGGCACCAGCTCCCTCCACGGCATGCTGCCCCGATCCTTCTCTGCAGCCATGGCCTTCTCCTCTCTATTTCTCTTAAATACAAGCCAGCACCCACCTGAACTCACAGGGCCCTTCTCTGGCCTCCCTACCAACCTTGAACCCTCTAACCTACACTCTCTTTCTTGTCCCTCCCAAAGAGCACCCATCCGAGAGGGTACCCACCAGTTTTGAGCTGCCGCACATTCCCAAAGAACACCAACTACCTAAGGCTGACACTGGACACAGCCTCAGGCCACAGAGGGCCACTGATGAATCCCCAAGTTCCCGTGGAAGAGACTGTGGTGAACCTCTGCTCAGGGACAAGAATGTGACCTTGGGAGAAAGCACTGTTCTCCCACCAGTACAAGCCCCACCCCACTATCCTTCAGAAAGCAGCAGCCACACCCTTCTCCAGCCCCTCCCACTCTTCTGTGCTCTGCAGGCCCAGCTGGCACACCCTCTCAGCATGGACTCTCCCAGTGAGACCACCTGCAGCCTCCTCGGCCAAACCTCAGGATGCTTTGACTAGCTTATCTTTCTATCATCTGTCCATCCATCCATCCATCCACCACCTTGTCATCGGTCTATGGATAACCTTTTAGTTATCCTGTCTATCCACCACCTATTTACCTAAGCCATCATCTAATTACCCTCTATCCATCGTCTATCATCTACCAGGGCTCAGTCTAAGCTATCAGCCCTCCATGTATCTGAGGCACGGTCTGGCTGTTGCCTAGGCTGGCCAGTCTCAGTCCTCCTCAGCCTCCCAGGTCTTGGGGCTGCGGGTCTGGCCTCCGCCCTGGCTCTCATGAGATGTCTGCTCTGACTGCTGCCTTCTGGTGTTCCTTTGCGCTCCTCCTGGCCTCTAATCCCAACTTTTCCCTTCACCTTCCCTTTGTTCCACCAAACCTCTACAGGACTCAGTCCTGGGCAACTGTTCCTTCCCTGCATAGCTATGAACCCATGTGCTGTGTGTCTGTCTGTCCACTCCACCCATTTTCTCCATCCATTCATGCGATCGTTCTTCTACCCCTCTGCCTATCTATCCATCCCTCAGTGTAGCTAGGTGTGTATGTCTATATTTATCATCTCTCCGTCCACAAGTCTGTCCTTTCCCTCTTCTGGGGAATCTTACGCATTTCTGTGATTGGTATTCTCTGCTGCTCCAAACAGAACCTATACTGTCTTGCTCAGCGTCCACAGAGGGCAGGCTTAGTGTGAACCCACAGCCTGCCCCCCGCCCCGCCCTTGGCCTTCAGGTGAGTATGGACAATGAGAAATCAAGAAGACTGGAGGAAAGGAAAAAGATCCCATGTCTCCTCACTTTCTCCTGCCCAGTGTGGCCCTAGCGATGGCCGAGTCCCCTTGTGCCTCCTCAGGAGGACCCTCACACGCTGCACAAAGTCTGTTTTCATCTCCCAAGGCTGCCACAGCAAACTGCCGACCCAGGGTGGAGGCCATGAGGTAAAGAAGGCCCAGGTAAAAGTGAAGGCTTAGCCTCAGGGCAGGCACTGGCAGGTGGGGGCACCTTTCAGAGCTACAGTCCTAGTCAGGGTGAGGCAGGAAGACCAGGGTCATGAGTTCCAGACCAGCCTGGGCCACACAGTGAGAACAAGAGCAGGAATGACCCATAGAGAGGAGGGAGGAGTGGGGGTGGGGGAGAAAGGAAAGGGGGGGGGAGAGGTGGATCCTAGGGGAAGTTGGGTCACTGGAGAAGTGCCCTTGAAGGGCACTGTGGACTCAGCTGGCTCTCTCTCTTTCCTTATTTTTGACTCCAGATGTAAGCCATGTCCTTTACCAGAGGCCCCAAGACATGCAGCCATTCAGTCCTGAAACGGAACCAGCAGAATCATGAGCCAAAATTAACCTTTTCTCCTCATAAGTTAATTGCCTTGGATATTCTGCTACAGTGACAGAAAGCTTATGAATACAGTAACTCAAAACAATGGAATCTGAGTCTCTCAATGTTCCAGAGGCCAGCTGTCCAAAATCACAATGTCAGCAAGACTGAGCCCCTTCCCTCTTCCCGCTACGGCTGCCTGGTCACTTCTTTCTTGCCTCTCTGCATGTCATGGGAGCAACTTGTGACTTGCATGCCTGGGTTCTCTCGCATTGGGCACAGTGCTCTGGCACCTGAGGTCTGAGGGACAAGCCGGCCACCCCCTCAGGTTTCCTATGTGGTCACTCAGTGCCCAGCTGGGAACACTGTTCTGGGAGTCTGTGGACCCTGGAGGAGGTAGAGGCCACTGGAGTGGACCTCGAGACTTCACAACCCACGCCACTTCCTGTCTGCTCTTTCCCTGTTTGTGGAGCTGTGTCTCAGCACACTTCCACTGTCGCGGGGCCCTCGCTCAAATGGACTGAACCCTTCACATGTGTGCCCAAGCATCTCTCTCTCCCTTAACCTGCTCCTTAGCAGACATTTGGTTAGAACGAGGAGAAAAGTAACTATGGCCTAGTCCTGGCGGAGGGCATGGAGCCTGACTTCGGAAGCAGCGCTGGTTGGACCTGGTGGGTGCATGAGTGGGGTGGGGATGGGGTTAAGATGCCTCCCTTACCTGATTCTACATGAGTGAGGTCAGCTTGGAGAAGCAGATGGGTTTAGGGAGGGAATTGCAGAGTTTGGGCTTGGTACTGTAATGACTGAATAGTATTCCCCCAAATTTCAGGTTTACCTAGGACCTTGAGATGTGACCTTATTTGGAAATAGGGTCTTTACAGATAGAAACCAAGTCAGAGACCAATGCAGGGTTAGAGCTGAAGCAGGAGTCTACATGTGTTTTCATTATGTGAAGACAGCTAAGGACTGCAGAGATGTGACCACAAGCTAACGGCTGCCTGGAGCCGCCAGGAGCTGGAGGAGGCAGGAAACATCTCCATTTGCACTTGTGCATGAGTTAAACAGACATTCTAGAACACTCTGCCCTGCTGAAACGTTCCTCTGCGTTTTCCCCAGGTATCCAGATCTGCCCAGCCCTTCCCTCGCCAGCCCTGCGAGGCATGAAGGTTCTCCTTGCTTGGTCATTAAAAAAATACAGCAACACTCTGCACCCCACTCCCAAAAGCGCCCACTGCAAACACTATTGATTTAATCCAGAGCCTCTGGCAGCAGTCCCAGGAGTGCCGTCAATACGAGACCCAGGGCTGCAGGAACATCGAGAAGCCAAGATGTTTCTGCCTGGGTCTCTGCTGACCCTGACTGAATCTCTCCCCATGACAAGGGGCATTTACAGGAAGGGGAGGGGTGTGTACCATGGCCCTCGGATCCTGCTTAGGTGGACAAAAGGAAAGGCCTTGAACCTGATGTGCCTCCGAGCTCTTTGGATCATTTGTTAATTTGCAACTAGGGCTGAGTCCTCAGAGTGCTAAGCCAGCAGGGAGCAACAGAGAAGAGAAAAAGGCTGAAGCCTGGAGACCCCCAGTCTAAGAGCCCTGGCTGGGAGAGGAGCGTCTACAGTAAGGCAGGAACCCTTTAAAGTGAAAAGCTGGCAGGGTGTGGGGGGCACACTTTAACCCCAGCACCTGGGAGGCAGGAGGGGCGATCTCTGTGAGCTCAAGGCCAGCCTGGGCTACAGAGTGAGACCCTGCCTCAAAAAGATCAAAAACAGAAAGTGGGAAAGGGAAGATGGGGATGAGTTAGAGCTACGATGAGCTGGAACAGACTTCTCCACCCTTCAGCAAGACGAGGAGAAAAAGAGGCAGGTGGAGGTGCAGGGAAGGGGACTACAGCCTGGGGCTCAGGAAGAGGAAAAGCGAAATAAGAAAAAGAAGAGCCCTACAGAAAGACAGGAGCGGGCCATGTTTAACCAGAACTTCAATATATGCACCCGCCTCTCAAAAGAGAAGCTAGGTGGTCAGCTCAGGCCACATGCTGCTGCAGTAACAAGCAAGCCCTGGACCACAGCAGCTGGAAGCCCCGTGGCTCTCCTGATGAAGCAGCATGCCTGCTGTAGATTCAATGGAGACTGTGCCTCCTCCCTCCAGCACTGGCTCGGGATGGAACCTCTGTGTATCTATGACTGCAGATGGGAAAAAGAGAACAGGCCTTACACACTGGCTTTACAGCTCGGTCCAGACAGAACCCACACTGCTCCTCTCACGTTCACTGGCCAGCTCCCACCACACGGCCACACCTGACTTCAAGGACACAGCTGCTGAGACTCTGTGATTGGAAAACATTAGTTGAGCAAGGGTCAACGCTTCAAGTCTATGGTCTCAGCACTAGAGAGCCTGACACCGGAGGATGACTGAGGATTCAAGTCCAGCCTCAGGGACAATAGCAGCTTCAAGGGCAGTTCAGGCTACATAAGGACCCTGTCTCAGGAAAGCAAGAGGTACAGACTAGCTTAGAGGATGTCCTCTAACCGGCTTGTCCAGAGCCAAACAGCCCTGCAGATGTCAGAGGCAGGATTTGAACCCAGGGCCCTATCCCCTGCTCTTAGCAATGAGGATAAACCTGGACAGCAGGTGGAGACAGGCGGGAGAAGGAACAAGGTACTAGCTTGAGGGAGGGAGAGGTGAAAGGAAACAACTTCTAACAGCGTAAGGGAGTCTCATCTTCAGAAACAAGACACACTGAAACACTAGGCAGGGGAGGGGAAGGGCGAGAGAGAGAGCTGATGTGCTCACACAGGTGCAGACACCTGTGCACACACATGCAGAGGTGCAGACACCCGTGCACACACATGCAGAGAGGTGCAGACACCCGTGGGCACACATTGCAGAGGCCAGAGGTTGATGCCCAGGTCTTTCTCAATTGTTCTCCACTCTGTGCTCTCCGCCTCATTTTGTGAGACAGGGTCTCTTACCGAACCTGGAGCTCGCTGACTGGCTAGTCCTAGGCTGGCCATGAGCCCCGGGATGCTACTGTGTTGGCGTCACAGGTTCACACCACTGTGTCCAGTGAGTGCTGGAGATCCAAACCCAAGACCTCATGCTTGCAGAGCAAGATGTCATCTAGACTAAACACAAACTCCCGGTCTCCTGTGATCCTCCTGCCTCAGCTCCCCTTGAGTAGAGGAAAGCATCTTTGCCTCACACGAGTAAGAATGGGTACGGGACAGAGTTGGAGGCACAGTGATAAAGAGAGTCCCTACACTCAGTGCTCTCTCTCCAGAAACTTCCATCTGTACCATGCTGAAGGTACAGCAAATTCTGGCCATGGCAGCATCTGTTTCAGAGACGCAGGAGAGGAGCTGGCCAAGCCCTCTGTCAGCAGGGCTGCCCCTCTCTGGACGTCATCTTTTGCTCAGTTCCCAGAAATGTGGACTGCAGTTGGCTGGCCCTGGCTGTACCCTCCAATGGCTCCTCCCTACCATTAACGCAGGCCAGCTGGCTTCTGTGCACTCGTGCTAGCTGTGGGGAGAATGTCAAAGTCAGGTAGCCCAGGGGGGCCTTCAGCAAGACTGTCAGCTCATCACACCACTTCCACTCTGTCTCCTGCTGGGTATCAGCCCTCACCAACTATGTCCAGAGTTCCTACTGGCCAAATTCAAATCGCACCTGAAATCTGTGGCTGCCAGAACAGGGTTTGGGGAGGGAAGGAATGAGAAGTGGCCTTCAGCAGCAGGTGCAGGCCTTCTGCAGGGCCGGGGAGGGTGACAACAGGCTGTGAGGCTGCAGGGAAAGGATGGCCACACAGCACAGAACATAGAAAACGCCACCCGACTTCAGGCAGACCCTGAAGTGGCAAACACTTGCAAGCGTTTGGCCACAGTTCCAATGTTAACGCTCACCAGAATGCAGCCCTCCTCACTGGCTTCCAAACTCACACTAGGTTGACTCTCAACACCACCCGTGTGGACCAACATTGTCACTTCCTTCCCTGTTCCTGTCCTCACTCCTGCCCCTCGGCCACAGTACTTCCCACTGAGGACTTATGAACCACGCCACTTCCTTCTGTTTCTCCCTTGGTGGCTCCGATCCCAAGCAGAGGTTCTCTCCAAGGCCACAGGCTCTGCCCAGCCTGCTCACCTTCCTTCTGCCCTCCATCAATGACGCTCTCCCTTCCACAGCCACAGGCTCTACTTACAATCTCTGACAACAGTAAACAATTTATTATTTATCAAGTTGCATGAAGTAATGTAGGGCTCGTTTTTGATGTCTCTCCGACTGTAGGCTACACACAACTTACTTTCTTAGTAAACTGCACATAAGGCATCTTTTAAGGTTTATTTTTATTATTGTTTATTATGTATGTGAGGGTGCCAGATGAGGCCAGAAGAGGGCATCAGATGCCCTAACACTGGAGTTACAGGTGGTTGAGAGCTGCCATGTGGGTGCTGGAAACAGAACCCAGGTCCTCTGCAAGAAAAGCAAGCGCTTTTAAGCGCTGAGCCATCTCTCCAGCCCCTAATGTGCATCTTTCTGTTTTTGCTTGTTGCTAGCACGTGCTATCGAGTAACATATATCCTGTGAGTCTGCTGCTTATGTCTCCTCAGAAGGAGTCAGTCCCACAAAGGCAGGGACTCCTGTCTGTGTCCTGAGACTTAAACAGTATCTTTCCCTCATGGTACCCTCCATCCGCTTCCAATAGGTGAGGGTGTAGCTCTGGGGAGCAGAGCCACTTTCTGTCCATTTTAGAGACAGAAAACAGATACCACCAAGGATGCTGCTCAAGCTGCTTGTAAGTGGCTCAAGGCCCAGACCCCCAAGCAAGGGTGGGTCACTAGTACCCTCACAGTGGTGTATACCATGCCAACTGTGTGCCAGGCAGTGGCTCAGAGCTGATAGTGCTGCACAGGAAAAGCCAGAAGGTGCTCTGCCCTGCCACGGGGAACCCAGCCAGCTCTTTCAGGCTGCCTTTATTCTGGGCCCTAGTGGTCACTGGTCCAGAAGGAGGGAGTACTCTGGAAGGGAGTCTGGCCATCTTCCCATCATGCAAATGTGGCACCTTTAGCACTCTCTGAATACCCATCAGCACTTGCAATCTGTCTTAGGTTTCTATTGCTGTGACAAACATCATTGCCAAAAGCAACTTGGGAAGAAAAGGGTTTATTTCATCTTAAACTCCCAGGTAACAGTCCATCATCACAGGAAGCTACCGCAGGAACTCAGAGCAGGAACCCAGAGCAGGAACCTGGAGGCAGGAACTGAAGCAGAGGCCATGGAGGAGTGCTGCTGACTTGCTTGCTCAGCCTGCTTTTTTTTTTTAGACTACTTTCTTTTTTCAAAAAAAATTATTTATTTTTATTTTATATGCATTGGTGTTTTGCCTGCATGAATGTCTGTGTGAGGCTGTCAGACTCCCTGGAACTGGAGCTACAGACAGTTGTGAGCTGTCATGTGGATGCTGGGAATTGAACCTGGGTCCTTTGGAAGAACAGTCAGTGTTCTCAGCCACTGAGCCATATCTCCAGCCCCTTCAGACTGCTTTCTTATACCACCCAGGACCCAAGGGTGGTACCCATGATGAGCTCGGTTCTCCCACATCAATCATTAACCAAGAAAATGCCCTACAGACTTGCCTACAGTCCAATACGACCAACGCATTTTCTCAATTAAGAGTTCTTACCAGATATATTTAGGTTTGTGTCGAGTTGGCAAAAAACAACCAGTGTAAGATCCAAGGGCAGACATGTCCTCATCACTTTCTTTTCATCCCTGGGTGCAATGGTCAATCTTTTTTTTTTTTTTTTGAGACAGGGTTTCTCTGTGTAGCTTTGCGCCTTTCCTGGAACTCACTTGGTAGCCCAGGCTGGCCTCGAACTCACAGAGATCCGCCTGGCTCTGCCTCCCGAGTGCTGGGATTAAAGGCGTGCGCCACCACCGCCCGGCAGCAATGGTCAATCTTAAGTGTCAACTTGACGCAATCTAGAAACAATGACTGGTGAAGAAAGTCTTAGTGAGGGAGTGTCTGGATCAGATTAGACTGTGGGAGACTATGTCGATTAGAGTTGGAAAGACACACCCCCTGTGGGGGCACCACTCCCTGAGCTTGGGTCCTGGACTGTACAAGGAGGAGAAAATGAGCTGAACATGTGTCAGCTGGCACACATTCATGCCCTCTCTCTCCTGACTGTGGATGTGACTGGCCGCTTCAAGTCTCTGCCTTGACTTCCCTGCTGCGACGGACTGTAACCTGGAATCGAGAGCTAAAATGAACCCTCTCTTCCCTAAGTCACTTGTGTCATGGAGTTTTACCACAGCAACAGGAAACAAGCCAACACAGCATGTTTTCAGGACTGTGGAGAAGCGGCCACAGCCCACCTCCCAAGAAGCAGCCTGACTTTCCTTCACCAACCCATCTTTTATCTTTCAGGAAACCTAGAGCACCAAGTGTCTCCTTCAGTGTGCGTGCATGCGTGCGTGCTTGTCTGTCTGTCTTTCTGACTCTTGTGATGGTGTACAAGTGTGTGGAGACTCGAGGCTCACCTTAGCTCTTGTTCCTCAGGCTCAATACACCTTGTCTTGAGACACTGGCCTGCAGCTCATCCAGACTGAGACCCAGGATCTCTGCTTCCCAACACTTTGTTCTCAGAGGGAACTCTGCTCTCCACACTCTCCCAGAAGCCCTCTTTCGCAGCCACCCGGGAACTCCGTCAGGAATGACTACATTTGTTTTGTTATTTCTTCATCCATATTCTCACTCTGGACTTGCACAGTTCTGGCCTGACCATGGCCCTCCACCACCACAGAAGAGCATGCCAGAAAACACGGTGCTGAGTGCTTTAAGAACAGGCTAATATAGGCAGTGCCCAAGGCTTGGCATATATACCTTTAATGGGAAACTTCAGGGATTTACAACTACCCCCAAGTCAGGAGTGGGGCAAAAATACATTCCACAGCAGCATCGCCCCCTAGTGGCAGACACAGGAATACACACGAATGTGGGTGAGCAGGTCATGGATGAAAGTGACACTCCCTGTGGATTTACGGGGCACTTGCTGAACTCCAGGAGCTGCACTGTGCTGGGATGTTCCAGCCACATCAGTGAATACAGGCCATAGCCATCTGCCTTGAGGTCACTGCCTTGTGGGGGGCAGCCAGCACACACACACACACACACACACACACACACATATACACATACATACATATATATACACACACACACACACACACACACACACACACACACACACTAAACACTAAACACTAAAGCTAAGGCATCTAGAGTTCCAGAGAAGAATGAGGGGCCGAGGGGTCAGAGGGAATGCGGGGCATCTATCTGATGTACAGGTGGATTCTTAGAATGAAGTTTCTCGGAGTGACCTGAAGGAAGTGAGGAGGGATGGAGTCAGTGCAAAGGTCCTGAGGCAGCCCTGGCACATTTGCTCAATGAAGAGGCAGTAGAGGCAAGAGGCTCATGGGCCTCCTGGCAGTGGGAGAATCAGCAGCGGGCAAGGAGAGGCAAACTCTGGAGCCTGAATAGAAGTTGGGGGGACAGAAGTCAGCCAAAGTACAGACCCCGCCACCTCACTCCCGTGTGTTGTCAGACACCCGAGGCTGGCACGCAGAGGGTGAAGGCTCCAGCAGCCTGCCGGCTAAGGGAAGACAGGGCAGAGGACGGGAAGAAGGGCTTGGGAGATGGGAAGGGAATGAAAGCGTGATAGCACCACAGGTGGGATCCAGCACTCCAGAGGCTGTGGCAGGAGGATCATGAGTTCCAAGCCAGCCCGGGTAATACAGTGAGGTCCTGACTCCAACAAAAGAAAGACAGGCAGAGGAGGAAGAGGATGAGCACTGGAGGGAGGGGCATGGAGTGAGATAGGCAAAGATGCTCATATACTCTAGTGCCTCCTAGGAAACCTCTATAAACCCAGCTCCTGGCCTTTGTGTGCAAATACAGCTTTCCTGGCACACAGCCAGGCTTGTTCATTTGCACAGTATCCATGACCCACGTGCGGCGTCTACAGGCAGCCCGCCTACAGAACGTCACTTATCCTCACTTGAGCCTGTGGCAGAGAAAGGCTGTCACCACCTGTCCTGAAACACCGAGGTACAGCGTGGTGGGTGGGGAGAGTCAGCCAGTCAATGAAGCGTTTGCTCAAGAGGATCGGAGATGAGATCACCAGCATCCACATTACCTAAATAAATAAATAAATAAATAAATAAATAAATAAATAAATAAATAAATAAATA
>CABHPH010160143.1:0-11809 GCA_902168325.1 Peromyscus nudipes | reverse complement strand
AAGTCCATTATGCTGAGTGCTGCCCACCCCAGAAAGCACCACATGCACTAATGCAGTCATCAGTCAGTCAGTCATCCAAGATGAGAGCCATTAAAATCCTGATACATAGACTGAACGATGCCTTTAGCCCACTGTGTGATGTTGCAATGGGCTATCACATGCTGGGTAACGTATAAAGAAAATAAACGCATTTCTCAAAGGTTTGGAGCCCAACATCAAGGCACATCTATGAGGGTCATCACGCCGCATCATCCCATGGCAGAGAGCAGAATGGCAAGAGAGCAAGCCAGAGAGGGCTGAGGAGCTGCGGGAGAGCCGTCCTGTCGCTGGGAGCCTATTACCCGGACAACAGCATCAGCCACTCAGAAGGGCAGAACTTTCAGGACCTGTTCGCTGTTTCTGTCTTTGCTGCACATGGGATGATTCCAGAGCAAGCACTCCACTCAGAAAGCCACGTCCCTAATCCTTCATTTGGGGATCCTAGGCAGGGGGTACTCTGCCACTGAGTCTCATTCCCAGTCTCTCATGGAAGAATTTTAGGCAGGGTCTCTACCTCTGAGCCACATCCCAGCCCCTCACTGGGGGATTCTAGGCCAGAGCTCAATGTCTAAGCCATGCCTCCATCTCTACCCTAATTGCCCCTTACACGGCTCGCTTCTCGACCCTGTTGTGCTGAGGATTAAGCTTCTGCACATGAACTCCAGTTTGCACACTCAGTGGCAGCAGAAGACAAAAGACAGAGCACAGGTGAGTCATGTGAGGTCATCCAGCCAGAGCTGGGGTCTGAGCCACAGCCACTACAGGACTCAAGCAAGCCTGTCCCTAAGCTCCTCCTACATCACTAACCAGGCCCAAACCATGGGTCCCCACGTACACAGGTGGGCGTGGGGCTGACTGAATGAGCCAGTCTTGCAGAAGAAACACTCGTGGACTGTGAGGATGCTTAAGAACCAGCCCGCGTGGTGGCTGGTGTCCTCTAAACGCTGACAGCTCTCAGCTGATTCCAGCTGAAACTTGATGCCCATGCAGAGACTCAAAAAACATCCTGAATTCATTCATTCCCTGACTCAGAAAGTATCCACTCATCACATCAGCACTGCTCCTTAAAACAAGAGAGATAGAGTCACATCAGACTGGAAATATCCCAAATGTACATCACCAAGGATGGACAAATGGCTGAACTCACCCAGAACATGAGAGCAGAGAAAAAGGGTAAATGACCTGCAGCTGTGCACACCAGAAATGAAGCGCAGCAGCAGAGAGCAGAGGCTGGAGAGATGCTCACTGGCTAAGAGCACTTGTTGCTCTTGCAGAGGACAAGAGTTCAGTTCCCAGCACTCATATAGTGACTTATACTTCAACTCAAATGACTGACTGCCCTTGAGAGCTTGGGACAGGGAGTGGACCATGGGGAGAAGTCCGTTTTTTCCAATTCAGGAGCGTGGCTCAGTAGCACAGTCCTGGCCTTGTGTGTACAAGGCCGGGAATCCATCCCCAAATGAAATGAGTAATAAGGCGATAACATCAGCAAACGTAATAACATATATTCAGACCCCAGAGGTGCCGAGGAGTGACCACAATTGATTAATACCATGTCTGTCTTCAGATCATGGGATTCTACCTTTTTTTTTTTTAAATGAGACTGTTCACACCACCTTCCTATCTTTTATCCCTTCTGCAGTTCCTTGGACAAAGGAGCCCTGCCCTCGCTGAGCAAACAAGAAGCCTGAGGCAGCAGGTGTAAAGGATGGGAGGGGGGTGTCTGCAGCCAGGCTGCCTCCTGCCCATCTCCACCTGTTCCGGCTCTGTCCTAGCCTCTCTGCTCCCCCTTCCTCTTAACCCAGTCTCCTCTAGACAGGCTACACAGCAGCAAGTACAAACCTCACAGTCCCCTCCCCCAGGTCTAAAAGGACAGACAACTGTACAGGTGAAGATCTCGAGAGCTTGGCTGGCCAGACTGACTAATCCCGAAGAGCAGGCTCGGTCCCAACATCTCTCCCTTAATGTGATGAGAGGTACTAAGGATGAAAGCCAGAGCCTCCAGCATGGAGCAAGAGCTCTCTCCACTGAGCCACACCCCAAAGCTTGGTTTAAGTTTTATGTTCACTTAATACATTCATTCATATAAAATGTACAGGCCCAAAGTGTAAAGGCCACTTGGCTGTGTGAGTGCTCTTCACGAGCACAGTGATGGAGCTGGACTGTGTCAAAAGTTCCAGGGGTTGGAAGTGGGAGCAGCCTGGTGGCAGGTTTTACCAAACCACCAAACACTTTTAAGACCCAATACTCAGAAGCTAGGGCAGGAAGAGTGAGACCCCTTCTCAAAATAAGAGGTAAAAAAGAGGGCTGGTGGCGCTGCTCAGTGGCAGAGCACATGGCGAGCATTTGTTCCCATGTTCCCATGTCCAGCACTGGGGGAAAAGGTGAGGGGTGGGGGTCGGAGAGATGGTTCAGTCGGTAAAGTGTTTGCCTTGCACGCGTGAGGACCTGAGTTCAGTCCTCAGAACACACATAAAAGCCAAGCACGGTGGCATGAGCTGGCCACTCCAGCACTAGGAAGGTAGACACAGGAGGGTCCCTGGGGCTCACTGGCCACCCAGCCTGTCCTACTGGGAAAGCTCCAGGCCAATGAGAGACCTTGTCTTAGAAAACAAAGTGATGATACCTGAGGAACCACATTGGAGGTTGACCTCTGGCTTCCACACTCGTTAAATTTATGTTAAATAAATACATAAATAAAGAAATAAATAGTAAAAGCAAGACCCATGCTGAACAAAAACCAAGCCACGCCTGATGGAAGCCAGACGACCAAACCTGACGTCAGCACTGGCTTCCTGGCAATGGCCTCTCATGGCTCCCTCTCAGCAGCTTCCAGAAGCAGTGTGCCTCCTCACAAAGCAACTTGGCTTTTCAGAGGGAGGTCACTGTCACCTGGACAGGTGCCTCTGCCACTTAACTGTCACTGGGTAAAACCCTGTCCTTTCTGTTGGGTGTGAATAAGCAGCACTGAGCTGGATGTGGAGGCTCACATCTGCTGTTCCAGTGCCCAGAAAGCTGAGGCAGGAGGATCACAAGTTCAAGGCTAGCTTAGGCGGTTTAGCGAGACTCTGACTCTAATTAAACAGTAAAGAAAACAAAACAAAGAAACCCGCAAACAAAACCCGCCAGCCTAGAAAGCGTAAAGCCCTGAAACTGAACTGGGGGGACCGTTCAGTCAGTGAAGTCCTAACACAGCATCTGGTCCCCAGAACTCACACCAAATCCAGTGCAGTAGTGTTTAATCCTGATGTCAGGGAGGTGGAGACGACGGGCCGCTCCCTGGGGCTTACAGGCCAGCCTAGCCTAACTGGAGAACCCTAGACCCTGCAGGGAGACTGTCTCAAAAAATAAGGTGAACGGCACCCGAGGAACAACATCCAAGGTTGTTCCCAGGCGTCTATAGCCACTTCATCCATGTGTGCATACGAATATGCACGCACGCACGCACGCATGCGCGCGCGCGCGCGCGCGCGCGCACACACACCATAGGATTTGAGGCCCTGGGTTCAATCCCCAGTACCCAAAAACAAGAATGCATCAATCAAGAGGCCAGCATCCTCGTTTGTCCAGAACTGATGGGCATCTCAAAAAACCAGGATAGACTACTAGGGCTGGCAGCTCACATGGTTGTCCCATCTTGCCCTATCCCCAAGAATATTCCTTGAGTTCATCACTCCCTTAGATAATCAGGAGAGACAGAGCAGGGAGTTTGGGCTGGTGCATTCAACATACTTTGTTTTGTTTGGGTTTCTTACACAAGGTCTCACTGAGGGCCCAGCCTGACCTTGAACTCATGATCCTCCAGACAAGTGGGTCCACCGCACCAAGCAAGCTCCCAAATTCTAACCCAAGATCTCAGTGGTGTTCTTCTGGTGGGTCTGCAATGTGCACCCAGGAATGGCCACAGAAGTGGCCCGAGCCCTTGGTCTCATTCTGAACAGTCTCCTGAGCAGTTCTGAAGGACAGGACAAGGGGTGGGAGGAGGCTCCAGGAAGCTAATTACACAGTTCAAACCCTCACCCTGTCACCCCTGAGGGAGGGACTGAGCAGCGGAAGGGAAGTAATTTTATCTTAGACCGATGGGAATCGAAAGTGGGCCAAACAGGCATGAATTTTTTTTCCCTTTTTCCCTGAAAGCTTCTAGAAAGAACCAAGAATGCACGATGTCTGAGGGATATGTTCAAAACAGCAGTGTTCTGCTCGACATATCCACATGGGCTCATCTTGGGAACACAACACCAGGAAGTGGAGCATGGGAGCCCAAGCCTATTATCCCAGCATTCAGGAGGCAGAGGCCGGAGGATAAGGACTTCAATGGCCAACCTCAGCTCTATATGGAATTCAAAACCATCTCAAAATCAAGAAAGAAACAAAACAAAAAACAAGTGGACAAAACCACACAACAAACAACCCACTGAAGACAGAAGGACTCTGGGAGCCTGCTCTTAGGTTTTGGAACTTTCTTGGCATGCCAATTATTTTCTCTGCATGCCTCCCCAACCCCCAAAGCCTCTGAAGATGCAAATAGAAGCCCTCCCCTCACCACCCAAAGTGTGGAAACCGAGGCCCCAACACCAGAGTTGGAGTGGCTTCAGAGAGTCTGACACTCAGGGCTGGTCTACCCACATGCCAAAGAATTGTCTGGCTATTGTTTTGTTCTACTGAGGTTTGTCTTTGTCTGAGTCCGGATCTCATGTAGCCCATACTGGCCTCAAACTGGCTGTGTAGCCGAGGATGAACTTGAACTTCTGATCCTCCTGCCTCCACCTCCTGAGTCTGAGATCACAGGTATGTAACCACCCCTCTGGTATCTTCAGTGCTGGGGACGGAACCCAGGGCCTTGTGCATGTTGGACAAGCGCTCTATCAGCTGAGCCACATCCCCAGCCCCTAAAGGGTTTTCTTCTCCTGTCTGTCCTCTTCAGGACTCACGGCCTCTTCCTCAGAGCTGATTCTTGGAAATGCATTAGCTGCATGGGAGCGGGGCTTCATTACAGACGAAGTACATGTGCGTTCAATTCTACAGAGACGCGGGGAACAGGGGTGCACGCCCCAAGCACCTGGCAGGTAGCCCCTGGTCTCTGTAGGTAGCTTTCCATCTCCAAAGGCCCTGCTTTCCACTGCCAAGCACCACTTAGGAGACCTTCCCTGGCTTAACAGCCTCACACACAGCCTCCAGGCCCTCTGCCCTGAAAATCCCAAACATGGAAATGTCAGCATAAGGGAAATCGTAGTGGCAGCAGATAGCTTGTGAGTGAAGACTGACTTTTCTTGCAGTCGCTCGACAAACATTTAAGGTGACTGTCAGCACAGCACCAATGTAACAAAGAAGAGAGAAGCCACACAGCCTGACTTTGCCCCTTATGATGTGAGCGCAGAGTGCCCTCGATCACACGCGCACACGGCATTTAACACAGCCACTTTCACCACTTCCTATGAAGCTCTGTGTCTGATCTCTCACCGGAGGCCTCCCATGATTTGGAGCTCAAGACCTGAGGTCCAAGAGGTAACAGTGGACGGTCTCCTGTGTGTAGCCGCTGTGGAAGACAGTTTGGCCATCTCATCCCTTGCAAAGTTAAGCCTGCTCCTACCAGGAAGCCCACCCATCCCAACCCTGGATATTTACCAAAGGGAAATGACATGCATCACCCCAGTGTTCCCAATAAACCCAGACACCAGCATTGACAGCCGCGCTCTTCATAATCGCCCACACCGGAGACATCCAAATGTCCTTCAGCTGGGACACACGGGACAAACTGTAGCCCATCCACTGAGTACTGCTTAGCAATTAAAAGGGACAATATTGAGGGGTGGGGTGGCGCACGCCTTCAATCTCAGCACTCAGGAGACAGAAGCAGGCAGGTATCTGTGAGTTTGAAGCCAACCTGGTGTACATAGTGAGTTTCAGGACAGTCTGGGCTACCTAATGAGATGGGGATCCAGTGGGTGGCGGTGGGGATAGGCTCAGGCTACCTCAGACCTGAGTGAAGCCAGCCTCTGAAGGCTCTGTACTGCTGCCTACCTCCCAACCCTGGGATGCAGTGGATCAAGAGACTTGGTCTCAAAATCTCAAGAGCTAGGGCTGTAGCTCAGTGGTGGAGCTCTTACCTACCATGCAGGAGGCCCTGGGTTCCATCCATAGCACTTAAGGGGAAAAGCTAGTATACGATTCTATTTCCAGAACCTTCTAGAAAAAGAAAAACTACAGAATGGAGATGAGGTTGCAGGTCATAAGAGACTGGAGATGTGAGGTGCTGACTCAGAAGAGGAACAGGGGATACTTTGGGGAGATGGAGCTGTTCCATATGTCAAATGGGACGCTCGCTCCACAGCCCCACACATCTGTCAAAACTCACCTAAGAGTACACACAGAAGACAAAGCTACAAAGAGACCACACCTCCTCAACCTTGTTTTCCAAGTGGAAGAGAAAAGTCAACAGGGTGTGTCGGGATGGCCTGGAGACCCCAAGCCCTGAGCTGGCAGCTAGGGGTTCCCCAGAAGCAAAATGGATACAATACCAGCTCTCTAGAGACTGAGACATCAGGGCCATGAGTTTGAGATCAACATGGGCTATATAGTGGGACTTGTCTGGGGGGCGGGGCAGTGCTCCAGGATGGAAAGGCAGAGTCCTGAACCACATCCAAAGGCCAATGACAACAAGAATTATCATTTTAATGAAATGAACCCTATGAAGTCGAGACCCAGCATCACTACCAGATAGGTGCTCCTCAGCTTATGGCGGAACCACATCTAAAGAAACACTGACACCATAAACAGACACCACCCAATCAACTCTGCCGCCCTCAGTATCCCACATATCCGCCACCACCCTTGCCGGCACTGGCCACCGGGCACTGCTGTTTGTTTAGCTGCCCAGTATCACAAGCTGCCAACAGACCATATACTGCTAGCCCAGGATAGGACCACAATTCAGAATTCTGAGTATGGTTCCTATGACCTGTGTGCCCCTTATCCATCCTCCTGTTAAGTCAGTAAATCCTAAGCTGAATACCATGGCTAAGTCAGGAGACCACCGCCTGCTCACGCCCCCACCCCCACCGGTCTCTGCAATATTCCTGGTGGGATGCGGGGCTCATTAAACACACTAGTTTTCCTGCTTCAAAACCTGCCCTGATGCTTGCCAAGTGGGCTGCAAAGGAGCTGGTGTTTGGGGTTCAGTGGTAGAGCACTTGCCTAGCACGCATGAGCACCTCAAAAGGCCAGTACAGTCTCTGAGCCTGTTTGGTTTTGCCTCCAGATGGGCAGATCTTGGGATTCTCAGAGATCTTTGGGTTTGGAGACTATGGATGAGGGATCATACCTTCGTGAAATAAAGTTCCCAGTGGCAAAGCCAGACTAATTCTTACTTCCCAGATTGCTCCTCTGGGAATTCCTAGCAAGCAGATGTAGTAGAGAAACTCTATGATGCAGGACATCCCTCCACCTTGGTAGAACTGTCCAGAACATTCTACGTTTCAGGTCAGGCCAAGCGTCTGACTATGTGCTGTTACATCTCTCGAGGGTCTCATCACACTTCTCAGTTCTGGAGGAGAGCCAATCAGCCAGTGCCCACAGGCCCTGACTCCATGGTGACTCTGGGCTCCTTGAGTTTCTGCAAACTTGGACAAGTGTGATGAGGACAGGGATGTCAGCACACAGACCGGGCCCAGCACTGGAAGAGTCAGAATCTCACAGCCAGTGCAGAGGCGGCACACAGCATAAGGGGACTGAGAAGGCGACACCGACATCTGACGGAGCAGGTGGCATCATGAGGGACACTCTAGGAAGTCTGAGATGGCCCTTGTGGAGTCAACAGACCCTACCTCTGTGGAGGCCATAGGGCCCCTCTTCTTATATTCCAGTCAGACTACCAATGAGTGGGGCCGCAGAGTGAAGGTGTATGCACTTAGGGCAGCTCTCTGAGAGAACAGGATAGGTTATAGATTGTCCTCGGAATTTCTTACCCGGATGCAAGAACAACTCTTACTTTTCACGACTGGCCTCCAGCCTGAGCTGCTGGGAGACAGAGAGGGATGGAACTGAGGTAGCAAACTGTCCCAATGTGGAGAGAAAGCAAGGCTCCCTCCTCTAGCGGTTGGCCACACTGGCCCTGGCAGGTGGAAGGAAGTCTCCAGTGCCACAGTCAACTCCAGAGTCCTATAATCCCTCCCCTCCACAGACAGCAAAGACATCACTTTTCATACTGCTCCATAACCTTCAGTAAAGAGACTTCTAAAATGGGCACCATACATCAAAAACTCATGGGGCTGTTCCACTCGAAGATGAGCTCACAGGGGAACCTCCATAAAGAGACCACCTCTAAGGGACCTAGGATAAAACATCCACAAGGCCACCACACAATAACATTCAACACGTCTGCAGCATGAGAAGACATCTCAAAGACACAGAGAAGCCAGGTACAAAAGAACACTGTTCCAATCCCGTTTACATGAGGCTCAAAAGGAGGTTAGAAGCCAGGTAGGTCAGCTGATCTTGTTGGGGTGTGGCCAGGAAGGGGAAGAGGGAGGTCTTTCGGCCTGGAGGCTGAGCGGCCATCAATGATGCCAGACCCACTCTTACTCTTGCCTGTATGCATCCTACAGTTTACTCTAAGAAGTTCTGAATGTATTTCAGCTGTAAAGGTCTTGCCTATCATGTGTAAGGCCCTGGTTCCATCTCCAGCACAGCATAAAACTGGGGTGTGGTGGCTCACATGATAACTCAACCCCACAGGCAAGCCTGGACTACATGAGACCCTGCCCCGCCCCAAAAAATAATAATTAAAAAAAGTTTAGAGAAATTGCTTAAGTGTTTATTTTTTCAATGCCAATAGCATTTGGGTTTTGTTTTGTTTTTTTTAAGTCAGTATTTTCTGTGGTGTCTTGACTTCCAAGCAAGTCTGCTTTCTCTCCTCCCACTGGCCTGAATTTCTTGATGGAATGGCCTCAGGTCCTCTGTCCCTCCCTCCCCGCCCCTCCCGGAAGCAGCTCCATACATGATGACCTGGCTTGGAGACCGGCTAGGCCTAGGATGGGAAGCGCCCCCTTCCGGAGTGGGGCTGTATAATTCTTCAGGCCAAAAGGGGAACAGAAGCTACACAGAGAGGGCGGGAAACTGTACACACTCACTCCAAAGCTACCCAGAGCAAGTGAGGTCTGGGCTAGCCACCAAACAAGGCTGGAGGTGCTCTCAGGGTGCCCCAGGCTCAGCGAGCTATGCCTCTTGTGAGGGCTCATCACCTACAGCTCTCAGAGCTGCAGGATCTAGGATGAACGGGGTGAGCTGAGGACAAGAGAAGGGCTCCCCAGCTCCTCTACTTCCTCCTGGAAGGCTGCAGGAGGGGGGAAGTCATTTAACAGGAACCCATCAGTACAGTAATCTCTCCTCATGTCAGCCCCTAGAACCATCTGAAGGCATGTTCTCATTCCCTGACATCCTCCAAGGCCCAGTTACTCATTCCAGTATGGGTACTAAAGTCATATGTCCTCTGAGCATTTCCTGGGCTGGGAGTGTTTGGCAGGGCACATTGCCAACCTTCAGGACCAAGCTTGGCAAGGAGGAATTCAGGGGGGCAAATTCTGGCACCTATCTTAAGCACCAACAACATTGTGGTTACAGAGACACCCCTCAAAAAGAGGCCTTCCACTACACAGATCTTAATTTTCACCAGCCTCCAAGTAAACCACTGCTCCAAAACCTCATGCTCTCTTGGTAGAATTTCACAGCCCCAGGAACCGACCATCTGGAGCCCCCAGAAGAGAACGCACCCATCCGTGCTCTTTGAGCAGCGACTCCAACAGCCCAAAGGGCCCAGCCCTGGCTGAGAGAGACCGGCCCCACCCATTACACAAGAGCTGGCGACCCCTTGCAAACTCGAGGGACCTGCCCAGCCCGTGTAATTTTGGCCCTCAATGAACTGGAGCCTGAAAAGAGGTACATTTGGGCATGGCAGGGTGGCCAGCCAGCCTGGGGAGCAGGGTGTGTCTCCCCCCCACACTGGGAATCTGGGTCATGCTTAGATGGCAGAGAAACCTCTACTCTACCCACCCGCGCCTGCCTGCATCTCCCCAGATGCTGAGCAAGCCCTCTTCCAGGTTTACGGGAAGCTGAAGACTTCAAGAAATCAGGGGCACTGTGTGTGGAATCACTCCTCAGCAAAGGAAAGGGGGCCCTTGGCCTTTTTCCTCTGAGTGTTTCATGGAAGGGAGTGGGGGGGGGGGTGCCTACCTGCCCAAGATGTCCATATGGAGGCAGATCCTCTTGGTCTTCCCTCCCAGCTTCCCAGGGTGTTAGAAGCTAAACCCAACCAAGTCCACAAGCAGCCCTTCAAAGGGGCCCCACTTCTCCTTCCTTCTGCCTCCTCTCATACTGAAACAACCCACCTCAGATCTTCCCAGGCCATGGGCCTCACCGGGTGGGTAGGATTATGTTTCTTTACACCCCAAAAGATAATGCTGAAGGGGTTCTGACCTGTGACAGAAGGAACAGGACTTGTATACACGGGGTCAGAGGAAGAGTCCCCAAACCACTAAACAGGACAATCCTCAGATGCAGCTGGCGGCCCACCCAGAGCCACTCGCTGAGGCTGGGATGACTTCTGCACCACCAGGCCACATGGTGTCCCATGCCTAGGCCTGAGGCTCCCACCTTGGGTAGAACACCATGGTTGAGGGGTCGGGGTCCTATTCTATAGATTTGATGGGGGGCCATGTGGGTTTTCTCACCCTGTAACCTAAAGCGTCCAGGCACTGGCCCTCCTAGGGCGCCATCGGAGGAAGTCAGACCCCATCCCAAGAGCCCCCATCAGTGTCCCCGAGCGACCCTAGACCCAGACCTTCGGTCTTTGCAAGGAACCACTCACTCCCCCGAGTCCCAAGCCTCCCAACTACTCGCAGGCTGGCTCTGCAGCCGCAGCCCAGCAGGCCGGGAGGCTGCTTCCCTCAGCTCCCGGGCCCTCAGCTCCAGCCCCTGGCCGCCGAGCAGCCCCCCAGCTCCCATCAGCCCCCAGGTCTCTCTCTCTCTCAGCCCCGCAGAGGGAGGAGGAAGAAGAAGAGGAGGAGGAAGAGAGGAGGAGGAGGAAGATGAGGAGGAGGAGGAGGAGGAGGAGGAGGAGGAGGAGGAGGAGGAGGGGAGGCGCAGCCGCCCGGGCCGGGGCAAAGGATATGGCCATTCCGTGATCTTTTTGGCGTATTTTCTCACCACGTTGTCTTCACTGAAGAGGAACAGGGAGCGGTTGACCGTGAGGCAGTTCTGGCGGACGGGGATTGGGTTGTAGAGGGCCATGGTCCGCGCTCTCTGCGCCATCGACTGCTTGTACATCCTCTGCGCTCCGGGCTGCCCGCCCTGCCGGCTGCCCCCGGCTCCTCGGCCGCCCGCGGCGCCCACGACCACCCCGGCGGCCGGCCCTGAGCCTCCTCCGCCTGCGCCGTAGCGGCCCGGCATCTCGTCTCCAAAGCGGGCCATTCTGCAAAGAGCAAAGGGCCTCGGGTTACGCGGCGGCTGCTGTTGCTGCGGCGAGCGCTGCGGAAGCCACGGCCACCGCCACCACCACCACCACCACCGCCGCCGCTGCTCAGGCTGGCCGGGCTGTGGGGACGGCGGCTGCACCTGCGAATGCGGAGACGCTCCACGGCCCAGCCCATCGGGCGGCGGCGCCCGGCCTCGGCTCGGGGGGCTCACGAGCGGGACGGCCCGGCAGAGCCGGGGAGCGCGGCTCGGGACATGCCGGCAGAGGCGGTGACCCCGGGTGGGAGGAGGGGTGCGGGGGAGG